>JAECWJ010000348.1:2500-136271 GCA_018150375.1 Drosophila sturtevanti | reverse complement strand
CAATATGACTCACACCAAGCAAGAATTGAATCTGTTCATAAGCAGTTCCTACTCTTTGCTCTTCGTGGTCTGAACTGGGATCGCAATATCAATTTACCATCGTTCTCTAGTAGACTTCTTTTACTTAACCTACCTTCTCTAACTAACCGTAGAGTAATGCTTGGCGTGATCTTCATCCACAAGCTCCTTAATGGTGATATAGACTCGCCTGAGCTATTGAGCCACGTAGCTTTATCTGTTCCTTGTAGACCTACTAGAAATTTCATACCTCTATCACTGCAAATGTTCGAACTACAAAAAGTAGTTTGGGAAACGAGTAACCCCCTTAAGACATTCAGAATATTCGATAGTGTACAACATTAATCTTAGTTCAGGAATATTTATAAAATTAAAAAATTTAAAAACGAATAATTCGTTTACTTTATTAATAGACACTGGTGCAGACACTTCAATACTTAAAGAAAATGTCGTTGATGATAATGTTGATGTTAATATATCAACCAAAATATCAGGAGCCGACGAAGGTTCAGTTTTTTCAAGAGGTTTAGCATTCGTAGAATTATCTCCAGGAAAGTATATAATCTCTCACAACTATCACTTAGTTGAACAAAACTTTCCAATCCCTAGCGATGGCATTAAAGGGATATACTTCATAAAAAAAATTCAATTGCATATTAGATTGTACACATAGTACTTTAAGACACTTTAATAGTAAGGCCAGACAATTTCAATTTCCCAATTAAAATACCTATTACACATACTTGTGACAATAATGCCACAATAATTCCAGCTCGCGCTGAAGTAGTTCGACAAATTAAATTAGAAATGACAGAACAAACTGCCCTAATCCCGAATCAAGAAATTGAGGAAGGAATATTTATTGAAAATACTATCTCCGATAAAGAAAACATTTTTGTCCGAGTATTGAATACAATAAATTCAACCAAAAACCCAAACATTAAAAGGATAAAAACAGATAGGCTAAGCGATTATGATATAGTCCAAAAAGTTAGCAAAAGTAGACACGAACATGTCATGAAAACACTTACAATAAACTTTCCGCCACAATTTAAAACAAAACTCAAAGAGTACCAGTATACTGAACTACTGACTTGAAACCGAATCAATAACAACAAATAATTTTTATAAACAAGAACTAAGATTGAAGGATAATCCTATATATACTAAAAATTATAGAACTCCTCACGCACACAAAGAAGAAATCAATAAACAAGTCGAAAAGCTCATTCGAAATCAAATAGTTGAACCATCCACTTCAGAGTACAATAGTCCAATACTACTAGTACCCAAAAAAGGTCTACCTGGTTCTGTAAATAAAAGATGGCTATTAGTAATAGACTACCGTCAACTAAACAAAAAATTACTATCCGATAAATTTCCACTTCCGAGAATAGATGATATTTTTGACCAGTCTAGATTTAATGTCTGGATTTCATCAAATAGAATTGAAACAAAACTCTAGAGAATTAACTTCTTTTTCAAGGAGCAATGGTTCATACCAATTCACAAGACTATCTTACGGTCTTAAAATCGCGCCAAATTCTTTTCAAAGAATGATGACAATAGCCTTTTCTGGACTTAATCCTTCGCAAGCATTCTTGTATATGGATGACTTAATAGTCATCGGCTGTTCCGAAAACCACATGATTAAAAACTTAACAAACGTTTTTGATTTGTGTAGAAAACACAACCTTAAATTACATCCAGAAAAATTCACTTTTTTCATGCACCAAGTGACTTTCTTCGGCCACAAGTGCACCGATTAAGGCATAATGCCTGATGATAAAAAATATGACGTCATTGAAAAATATCCAGTCCCTACAGACGCGGATAGCGCTACAAGATGCATTTTGCAATTACTATAGACGTTTCATCAAAAATTTCGCCGATTATTCACGGCACATAACACGATTATTTAAAAAGAATGTCAATTTTCAATGGTCCGATGAATGCCGAAATGCATTCGATTATTTAAAAAAGGCTTATCCAGATTTCAATAAAGAATTTTGCATAATTACTGATGCAAGTAAACACGCCTGTGGAGCTATTCTAACACAAAAATATGAAGATAAAGAACTCCCAGTTGCATATGCTTCAGGCCTATTCACCAAAAAATTCTCTTAACAAGCCAAAGCAACAAATTTATGCTTTCTCGCTCACTCCTAACAGTGAACAAAACTAACGCGTCATTCAGTAAAAGTATTCAATAAGCGCATGCTATCTCGCTCAAACATTTCAGCTGCTGCTGCCCATGGCAGTACAAATGAAGTAAGCAAGTCGTTCCTGCCGACTTTCATTCACCAAAGGTAAAAGCAACAAATCAACTACAGGACAAGAACAAGCAGCTATCCACTGGACAATTACACACTTCAGACCATACATTTATGGCAAACATTTTTCAGTAAAGACAGACCACAGACCATTTACTTATTTGTTTTCAATGACAAATCCAAGTTCAAAACTAACTAGAATGAGACTATATCTAGAAGAATATGATTTCACAGTAGAATATCTCAAGGGAAAAGACAATTTTGTGGCAGATGCCCTATCACGGATAACAATATCCGATTTAAAAGACGTACAAAATAAAATCCTGAAAGTCACTACCAGGCAACAGTATAGACAGAAAGAATACTGCACAGGAAATGTACAAGTAGATTTGCCTATACAAATAATTAACAACGCTTCTAAGCCCAGCGTATATGAAGTCATTTGTAATGAAGAAGTACGTAAAGAAGTGCTATCTCGCTCCCACATTTCAGCTGCTGCTGCCCATAGAATTTCAGTGCATGCCACCATCCTCGACTATTCTCATTCCCAACTCATCCCTATTAAAATAGGGACAGCGAACATCCAAAATGGCACATTTTAAATCGTAAATGCCTTCAACATCGAAGAATATGAATCAGAGTTCGGGTCCATATCTAACAGACTCAACGAGAAAAATAAAACAAATGCACTCTTCGCGTTTTTAAAATTCGAACTCTTGAAAGCGGACAAAGATCTTAAAAGATTAAAATCATTCGGAAGACAAGCCAGGGCAATAAATGCGTTAGGCACCGTATGGAAATGGTTGGCCAGTTCACCGGACCACCATGATAAGAAAATCATAGTGAGTAAAATAAATGACCAACTCGAAAATAATAATAAGCGATTAATAATTAACAAAGTACTCACAGACAGAATGAACCATCTTAGCCCCATTACCAATAACATTGCTAAAGCAAATATAGAAAATAAAAGCTTTAACGATGAAATAATCCCTTGCTGAAGTATTAACTTTACATCCTAATAGAGGAATTAAATAACTTAATTCATGCCATAGATTGGGCAAAAAACAATACCATAAATTCTATGGTATCGTCAGAATACGAAGTAGAAAAAATTGGAAAACTTTACGGCAATGAGGTTATGTTCATTAATGTTGAAGAATTACTAGAATTTTCCAAAATTAAAATTGCCACCAATTGCAGAAGTTTGCTATACATTATCAATATGCCATTAATAATTAACGAAAATTGCATATTAACACTTTTAAAACCAGTCAAGCAAAAAAATATCATTAATGAAATTATATACAAAAATATAATTCAATGCAATAAAAAAAGCTTTGGAATAAAATCAAATGGTGAAACCCATAATGATAAGACAATCTGTAATAAGGACAATTTAATAGATTTAATTAATGATACGTGCGTCACGCCGCTATTGAGCAACCGAAGACCAAATTGCCGAACAATAAACAGCCAGCATATACCAGACCACGAGGAATTGTTGCCCGGTACGATACTGTTGAACAACTTTAATGGTTCCATCTACATTGACGGAGAGGAAACTTCACTGGAAGGAACGCTCCTGATTCAAGCCTCCAGCACAACAGTAAGAGTCGCAAACGAAGTATACGAGACGAAAGTGCTATCATACGTTGAAGCCATACCACCCCTTTTACAATTCAAAACCCAAAGAAGTAAAGTAGAGAAGGTACTCTCTCTACAGATGCTGCAGGAGGTAAACATAAACAACACCAAAGAACTTGAAACAATCAGAGAAGATAACTCAACAGTAACAACATTGAACGTTACGACCTCCAGAACACTGGCGATGATCATCGTTGCAATAACCATCTGGAAAACAAAACAAGTACTTTGCTGCGTAAAGAAGCAGAAGTCCAGAGAACCAGAAATACCCAACCCAATACAGAGATACCTACGATATCCCAAAAAGGCTTCTACATCGCTACCGAGGACAGCAGCGTCTTAAAGGGGGAGGAGATATCGCATAAGGTTCTACGACACGTAGAATTGGCGCACCTAGTTCTTGCGCAAGAGGCTCAACGACAGGTTGGCCTTACAGCTCCAATTACGCCCACTGAGCGGTAGAAGACACAACAACAACTTCAATACCCCAACCACAGCAACTTCCGCCACGTACGCTGTATCAGCATTCTTTACGCAACAGCCAAACTGTGGGAACGTCCAAGACATCCAACACCAAATGCACCATAAACAAAATCAAATGCAACAACTAAACACGGCGACAGAGGTAGCAGCGGCAGTGACAGCGACAGCACCGGTAGTAATTAACCAAAATATTATAATTTGTCAATTGTAAAATTCAGATCTAGAAAAGTGAATAAACGAGCCAGACGGCTTTAATCTTTAAAATAAATAAAAACTTAATTTATGTATGTGGTTTATGTATGCATACATACATATGTATGTACATAGAAGCTTATATAAACGTTTCTAATTGGCTGCATATACTTGGTGCTTATGGGGTTATTGATTTTATTGATTTATGTCGGTATTTATTATCTGATCCGATTCAAACTTACTGGTATGACGTTAAACTAGAATTATCATCTGTATACCAAATTTTGGATAAAAAATTTCAAAGAAGCTAACTTCGGCCGTGCCGAAGTTTGTATACCCTTGCAGATTAATTGATTACTTTCTCCGTCATATCGGATTCAAGATATTTTAAAAATTGGAAATATAAAATTAAAAAAAATTTGAACCAAAAAAAAGAATCAGTAAGAAAAAATTCGAGTTTGCCAACGGCCGGAATTGAACCTTCGTTCATGTCACTTCTAGAATCGATCTCTACCTATTGCGCTACCAAACTTAAAACTCACGGCCTCGCTATTTCGGTATACATTGCAAGCGTCCAGCTTCTCGCTCTCTAAATTTTCTGACGAATTCTAGAAAACAACAACACAATACAAATAGTCTTCTGTCTCTTTCTGTTTCGCACTCAGCTTGTAGTTTTTTCAAGCACGTGTTCGGATATATGTATGTTTATATGTTTCCATGTATGTTGTTTGTGTACGCATATATAAAAGCAAATATAAACGTCTTTAATTGGCTGCATCTGCACACATACTGATGCTGATTGGGGTTGATTCATTGATTTTATTGATTTATGTCGGTGTTTATTATCCGATCTGATTCAAGCTTACTGATATGATGTAGAAGTATAATTCTCATCTGATCACCAAATTTGGTTGAGATATCTTAAAAAACAAAAAAGTTTTTCTCACAAGAACTGTTTTGAACAACTCACATTTTGACCGAGGTACCTCTGATCTTTCCTATTTTTCTATAACTTATAGTTGTCCGATCCGACCAATCTTTAAACTTGATTTGGATAAATCATCAATGAAGAGAATGATATGACTTTTATTCACGTAGCTCAAAATTTAAGTTCGAAAAAGAGCGAAGAAACAGAAAGACAGACAGACGGACATGGTCATATCGACTCGGCTTTCGATGCTGATCAAGAATATATATACTTTATGGGATCGGAAACGATTATTTCTATGCGTTACAAACATCTGACCAATTTTATTATACCCTCTGCAAGGGTATAAAAACAGAACATATTTTCTCACAAGAACTGTTTTGAGCAAAACAAATTTTGACCGAAGTACCTTTGATTTTTCCTATTTTTCTATAGTTTATAGTTTTCCCACCCGACCAATTTTTCTACCCTTACAGAAGGTATATTAATTTTGATCAGAAGTTTGCAACGCACACAAGGAAGCACCTCCGACTATGTAAAGTATATATATTCTTGATCAGCATGAATAGTCGAGTCGATATGACCATGTCCGTCTGCCCGTCTGTCCGCCTGTCTGGATCAACAGCTTCTCCTCCAAGACCATAATAGCTACAGAGCTGAAATTTTCAACATAGGCTCCTTTTTGCTGACGACTAAATTATATAGCTCCCATAGGAACGATCGGTCATGACCAAGGTTTATCTTCAATAACTCTGTTGTTTTTCAACCGAATGCCATGAAATTTGATATTTGTGAGTTTAATACACTTCTTAATACTTCAACCAAGTTTGATCAGAAGCGGTTGACTATATCATATAGCTGCTATAGAAACAATCGGTTTAAAAAAAATATTTTGTATGAAAAAAAAGGTTTTTTCTCAAGCTCAAAATTTTGAATTTGCAAATTTGGTATGTAAAATTTTTAATAATGCTTCTGGTGAATTATATAGACAAAATCTGCAAGGGTACACAAATTATGGCACGGCCGATGTTAGTCTATCTTTCTAGTTAAACTAGACTTGGATAAATGATCAATGAAGAGAATAATGTGACTTTTCTTCACGTAGCTCAAAATTTAAGTTCGAAAAAGCGCAAAGAAACAGACAGACGGACAAACAAACATGGCTATTCATGGTGATCAAGAATATATAAGTATGTACATATTCCTTGTTGGGTCGGAAAAGATTATTTCTATGAGCTACGAACATCTGACCAATTTTATTATACTCTCTGCAAGTGTATAAAAAAGGTAAGCTAGAAGTACGCTTAGCAGCAAGTAAGAAGAAATTTTTGTTTGAAGTTGACCTAATTAATGATCTCTATTTGGTACAGGGTATATTCACAGTCGCCAAGAAAAATTTTCTTGTTTCATAAATACAATAATTCAACATACAATTAAGGGGTGATAAGGAGGTTGAAATAAATCTATGGAAACAACTCTGTATAGAAAAACTCAAATTTAAGTATAAAATGTAATACATACTTACATATGTATGTATGTATTTGGATTTATCAATGTATTCTCCGAAAAGTGGAATACAAAATAAGTTTATACCTATGAATGTATGTAAATTTATGTACATATATAGCCAAATGTGTATAAAATGAAAAAAGTATGATTCTTTTATTAGCTATATGATACAGTCGTATGATCGGAATGTTTCCGATATATTCAATGCCTCAGCAACAAGAAGTTTATACAATTTCAGCTCTATATGTGGCTCGTATGTACATATATATAAGGGTCTTGGAGGAGAAGTTGTTGATCCAGATAGATTCTGTCCGTTGCAAACTTCTGACAAAAATTAATATACCATCTGCAAAGGTACAAAAATACTATGTATACTTTGTATAATATAAATACTATGTATAATTTTAATTTTCTTTTAATTACTAAGAATTAATGTAAACTTTGTGAAAAATAAAACATAACTATAATAATACTTAGACGTAAATCTTTTAATTCAAACCTTGAGATAATATCAGTGATCACAAGGCAAGATTAGCTTTTGTCTTAATTAACCATGTTTTTACACAGAATCAAGGCTGAAAAATTACCTTTCCAACTGTGTGCATGTTTTAGTTCTAGCCAATTGTACCTACATTCGCGTGCCACACTACAATCACCGCCTTGCGGCAGCTCGAAACCAAAATGAAGTAAGCAAGTCGTCCCTGCCGACTTGGAGTACACCCTGTACCAAAAAATGATATTTCATAAAATAAGATTCCTTCAAAATCCTCATTAATTGAGTAAAATTTTTGATTAAATTCTCTTAACAAGTCGAAACAGCTAACGCATTCTTTCTCGCTCACTCATATCAGGGAACGAAACCAATGCGTCATTCAGTACAAAGCAACATGCGCATGCTATCTCGCTCACACATTTCAGTTGCTGCTGCCCATGGCATTTCAGTGCAAAATATATATACGTATTATCTCCGATAATTCTTGACCCATTTCAACTAACTTTGGTTAGTCGGTACGTATTGGGTATATAATTAAGTGTACCAAAAATAAATGTGATAGCTTTAACACAACTCAAGTTATAGTTTTTCCTAATTTGCGGAGGCGGAAGTGGGCGTGGCGAAAATTTGAAACAAAGTTGATCTGCCTGCACACTATACAGATCTACAAAAAAAATTTGGTTGCTCTATCTTTTATAGTCTCCAAGATCTCGATATTTATACAGACAGACAGACGGACAGTCGGACAGACGGACAAGTCTCAATCGACTTCGCTATTGATACTGATCAAGAATATATATACTTTATGGTGTCGGAAAATTTTCCTTCTGCATGTTACATTTTAGCGACTTTAATATACCTTGTACCCTATGGGTACAGGGTATAAAAATAAGATTAGCCTTTTTTATAAGCACATTTGAAATGGTGTATCAAATAATCTGTGAGCTTACTTATTGATATTATTTTTGTTTTGATATTTTTATACCCTTGCAGAGGGTATAATAAAATTGGTCAGATGTTTGTAACGTAATAAATAATCGTTTCCGACCCCATAAAGTATATATATTCTTCATCAGTATCAATCAGTCACAACTCAACCTCCACAGAGATAAGACGTGTCACAGAAAACCAAACCTCGCAACTAAGCAACTAAAACAAACAACAACAAAATCCAAACTCGACAAACAAACAAACAAAGTTCACTCACAAAGCAAAACAAAAAACAAAAACAAAACACTCACTGCAAACCGTTAGACCGGGCTTGAGCCCAACATCACCAACAATGCAAGAACCACCGGACAGAGGCATATTCAACCAACAATACAATAACAAACAATTGGGCGAACCAAAGTACATAACATTAGAACGAAATGATAACGGCACATTTGAAAAAGTGTCACCGTTTATAATTAAAAAAACAATTGACACTTGCGGAGGCGAAGTCGATTCTTGCAAAAAAACAAGGGACGGATCACTTCTAATAAAAACAAAAAACAGGCTACAAGCATTAAAACTATTAAAACTAACAAAAAATGACAGATATCAATATTTCTGCATCAGAACACAATACATTAAACTTCACAAAAAGCATAGATGAAAACGATATCTTACAAGAACTAAAACCACAAAATGTAACAGAAGTTAAAAAATATTAAAAAAACAACCAAATACAATTCAACAAACAAATAACAATGGAAACAACAACGCCACACTAACCGAAACCGGACTTATTACCCTAACATTCGCCACGCTCAAACTTCCAGAAGCCATCAAAATCGGATACGAAACAGTGCGCATCCGGCCATACATCCCTCTTCCACTTAGATGCAAAAAGTGTTTTCTTTTATTAGCTATATGATACAGTCGTATGATCGGAATGTTTCCGATATATTCAATGCCTCAGCAACAAGAAGTTTATACAATTTCAGCTCTATATGTGGCTCGTATGTACATATATATAAGGGTCTTGGAGGAGAAGTTGTTGATCCAGATAGATTCTGTCCGTTGCAAACTTCTGACAAAAATTAATATACCATCTGCAAAGGTACAAAAATACTATGTATACTTTGTATAATATAAATACTATGTATAATTTTAATTTTCTTTTAATTACTAAGAAATTATGTAAACTTTGTGAAAAATAAAACATAACTATAATAATACTTAGACGTAAATCTTTTAATTCAAACCTTGAGATAATATCAGTGATCACAAGGCAAGATTAGCTTTTGTCTTAATTAACCATGTTTTTAAACAGAATCAAGGCTGAAAAATTACCTTTCCAACTGTGTGCATGTTTTAGTTCTAGCCAATTGTACCTACATTCGCGTGCCACACTACAATCACCGCCTTGCGGCAGCTCGAAACCAAAATGAAGTAAGCAAGTCGTCCCTGCCGACTTGGAGTACACCCTGTACCAAAAAATGATATTTCATAAAATAAGATTCCTTCAAAATCCTCATTAATTGAGTAAAATTTTTGATTAAATTCTCTTAACAAGTCGAAACAGCTAACGCATTCTTTCTCGCTCACTCATATCAGGGAACGAAACTAATGCGTCATTCAGTACAAAGCAACATGCGCATGCTATCTCGCTCACACATTTCAGTTGCTGCTGCCCATGGCATTTCAGTGCAAAATATATATACGTATTATCTCCGATAATTCTTGACCCATTTCAACTAACTTTGGTTAGTCGGTACGTATTGGGTATATAATTAAGTGTACCAAAAATAAATGTGATAGCTTTAACACAACTCAAGTTATAGTTTTTCCTAATTTGCGGAGGCGGAAGTGGGCGTGGCGAAAATTTGAAACAAAGTTGATCTGCCTGCACACTATACAGATCTACAAAAAAAATTTGGTTGCTCTATCTTTTATAGTCTCCAAGATCTCGATATTTATACAGACAGACAGACGGACAGTCGGACAGACGGACAGACGGACAAGTCTCAATCGACTTCGCTAATGATACTGATCAAGAATATATATACTTTATGGGGTCGGAAAATTTTCCTTGTGCATGTTACATTTTAGCGACTTTAATATACCTTGTACCCTATGGGTACAGGGTATAAAAATAAGATTAGCCTTTTTTATAAGCACATTTGAAATGGTGTATCAAATAATCTGTGAGCTTACTTATTGATATTATTTTTGTTTTGTTATTTTTATACCCTTGCAGAGGGTATAATAAAATTGGTCAGATGTTTGTAACGTAATAAATAATCGTTTCCGACCCCATAAAGTATATATATTCTTGATCAGTATCAATCAGTCACAACTCAACCTCCACAGAGATAAGACGTGTTACAGCAAACCAAACCTCGCAACTAAGCAACTAAAACAAACAACAACAAAATCCAAACTCGACAAACAAACAAACAAAGTTCACTCACAAAGCAAAACAAAAAACAAAAACAAAACACTCACTGCAAACCGTTAGACCGGGCTTGAGCCCAACATCACCAACAATGCAAGAACCACCGGACAGAGGCATATTCAACCAACAATACAATAACAAACAATTGGGCGAACCAAAGTACATAACATTAGAACGAAATGATAACGGCACATTTGAAAAAGTGTCACCGTTTATAATTAAAAAAACAATTGACTACACTTGCGGAGGCGAAGTCGATTCTTGCAAAAAAACAAGGGACGGATCACTTCTAATAAAAACAAAAAACAGGCTACAAGCATTAAAACTATTAAAACTAACAAAAATGACAGATATCAATATTTCTGCATCAGAACACAATACATTAAACTTCACAAAAAGCATAGATGAAAACGATATCTTACAAGAACTAAAACCACAAAATGTAACAGAAGTTAAAAAATATTAAAAAAACAACCAAATACAATTCAACAAACAAATAACAATGGAAACAACAACGCCACACTAACCGAAACCGGACTTATTACCCTAACATTCGCCACGCTCAAACTTCCAGAAGCCATCAAAATCGGATACGAAACAGTGCGCATCCGGCCATACATCCCTCTTCCACTTAGATGCAAAAAGTGTCTTCGCTTCGGACACCCTACATCTGCTTGCAAAAGCCCAGAATCCTGCAAAAACTGCTCAGAACCAAACCATACAGACGGAATCGAAAATTGCAAAAACAACAAAAAATGCCTTAACTGCTTAAATAACCCAGAAGTAGATCATCAACACTCCCCCCTTGACCGCCAATGCCCCACATTCCGCAAACAACAGGAATTAACGGCAATAAAAATCACCGAAAAGGTAGACCACAAAACAGCACTTAACATATACTCTACAAGACACAGCCAACAATTGGGAAGCACATATGCCAACATACTCAGACGTTCCACTCCGTACACAACCAATACCCATACTCCAATCAATACACTACCCAGGAACCTTAACACACACTCACAAACCAGCCCGCAAAAACAACTCACCCCCGCATCAACCACCGGCACAACCTACCAACCAATCCAACAAAAGTAACAGAGTCACCAACACTACAACAAACCCATGATAATAACCAAACTACACCAGAGGACATGGAAACCGACGGTAATACATCAAATACAACATATTCATCACAACAAACTAACGATCTAAAATTAAGAATTTTTGCAAAAGACCCTAAAACTAATCCCCTTTCTACCAGTTTCAAACTCACAAAAACAAAAACAATAATCAAACCCCCAACCAAAAACTTACCGACCAACAACAGCTAAAGTGAACCTATATAAACAACCAACTCCATTAAACTAAGCCCTATAAATATGCTAAAAATAATACAATGGAACATAAAAGGGTACACTAATAACTATAACGAACTCCTAACCATTGTAAAAAAATACTCACCACAAATAATATGCCTTCAGGAAACACACTATTATAAAACACAAATACCCATACCCATCCTAATCAACTACCAAATCCTAACCAATAGAGCTTCCAACAGGTTTGGCGGCACAGCCATATTAGTCCATAAGTCCATCCAAAACACCCAGATAAACCAAACCGATGATTTTGAATCTCTTAGTGTAGAAATAGAATCTAAATTAAAAATCCAAATTACCTCAATTTATATCTCCCCTAATAAAACTTTCTCCCTTAAATCTTTAAACGACAACCTCAACCCAACCAACAACACCAATCAGATTATCGTAGGTGACTTCAACAGCTGGCATAACAGCTGGGGATCACCACATCCAACCAAAAGAGGAAAAACCCTTCACAAGTTCTTACAAAACGCAAACCTACACATCCTTAACGACGGCTCCCCAACACACTTCTCAACACACAACACATTCACACATACCGACCTGTCACTATGTTCTCCCCAGCTTACCCCATTCACCAATTGGGAAGTTATCGACGACCTTCACGGAAGCGACCACTTTCCAATCCTTATCTCCCTATTCCCGCAATCAAAAGCAAACAATTTTTTTCGTCCCATTTTTAAAATAAAAGAAGCCAACTGGCCAACATTCACCCAATCAACACACACTATAAGTGAAAAAATTCCAATCAGCCTAAACATAAACAAAGAAACTGTAAACATTCGCAGAATCATAACCGAAACTGCACACCATTACATCCCACAATCCTCACCCAACCGTTTTAATAAAAATACACCATGGTGGAATAAATCTCTCACCGAACTTAGAACCAAAAAACAAAACACATGGAAAACTTTCAAACATAATAACAACACTGACAATCTAGTTAACTATAAAAAAGCCAACGCTCTCTTTCGAAGGGAACTTAAAATATCTAAAACCAAAGCTACAACCGAATTCACCTCCACAATAGAGCAGAACAGCCCCAACCACCCAAGCAACAACCTACCCATAACTGACACATCTTCCATAGCCCAACTATTTGCCCAACATTGGTCAGAACAATCTAAAGATAGCAACTTTAACCAAATCTTTATTGCAAACAAGCACTCAGACAAACCATTAAACTATATACCCCATCCCTCAGCCCAAACAATAGAATCCGACATTACCCAAATTGAACTCCTCTCCGCACTACACTCCCTTAAAGGAACCACACCTGGCCTCAATAGAATATCATACCCTATGATAAAAGACACCTCCAACACAGTCGAAACAAGAATTACCCACCTCTTCAACAATATATTTACAAACTTCATCCCACAGTCATTTAAAACCAGTCTAATTATCCCCATTCTCAAGCCCACCTCCAACAAAACATCAATAACCAACTATAGACCAATCTCCTTAAACTGCTGCCTATCAAAGACCACCAGAGTTCACCAATATCAGTTATCCTCTTCCTAATCGCCTACAACAAACTTGCAAATATAATCAGCCTACATAAAGAAATCCATTTTAGTGCCTATACAGATGATTATTTCCTTATAGCCCCACTCAATAGAGAAAAAATCTTCAACATGGACTCCCTTTTTACACAAATCTAAGAATGGTGCTCATACTCGGGAGTATCATTATCCCTTAACAAATGCCAACACCTACACATTTGCAGGAAACAAAACTGCAATTGTACCCTATCCTCCAACAATATTGCAATGTCCCAAGTAACCCAACTCAAAATACTAGGACTAACAATAATTAATAAATACAGATGGGACTCACACATAAAACACATCAAACCATCCCTTAACAACAAACTGAACATAATAAAATGTTTAGCAAGCCCTAAGTTTAATTGCAACACCCACACACTCGTCAACATAACAAAAGCAACACTCATAGCCAAAATAGATTACGCAATATTCATTTATGGGCACGCACCTAGATCTACGCTAAACAAATTAAAAACAATATATAATGCAGGAATACGTATAGCCCTTGGCACCCTTCCCTCAACACCCATCCCCAACCTACTATTCGAAGCCAACCTACCTACAATAGAGCAAAAAAGGCACCTAATGACAGCCAAAGCATCCAAAACAATCCTCCACAGCGCTATGTCTCCAATCTACAATTTTACCAATCAAATAAAATACCAAAACAATAAGAAACTAAAATCCACATTAGAAAACATCATATCATATTGCAAAGAACTCAACATCCCCTACCTTCCACCACCCAACAGACAAACAACCACACCCACATGGCTATTTCCACCTTCCACCATCAACATCTCCCTACACAACTTTAGTAAGCCCAACACATCACCAGAAATATACCAAAAATGTTCCTAGAACATAAAGACAAACACACGCAACACAAATATATATTCACAGACGGCTCCCTGCAACATAAAACTGCCACATTCGCCATAACTACCGACACTGCAATCCTTAAAACAGGCATCCTACCACACTACTCCTCCATCCTCTCCGCAGAAACGATAGCCATTCTCGAAACAATTAAGCTAACAAGAAGCAAGAAAGGTAATTTCATAATATGCTCCAACTCCTTATCAGCTATCAAATCTATAAGCAACATCAACAACAACAATTTCTACCCCACACTAATAAGATCAATCCTAACAAAAACCAACACCAAAATAAAAATCCTCTGGATCCCTAGCCACTGTGGAATAAAAGGCAACGAACTTGCCGACCAAACCGCCAAATCCACCATAAATTCCCCCCTCCACTACACTCCCAACTTTAACTGTACCGATATAAACAAATTCCTTAAAAATAACCTATTCCAAAAACTTAAAAACAACATAAATCGCTGCAACACATGGTACCAACAGTTAAACAGCAATCGAAAACACACAGGACACTATCTCAAAAACACTAAGCAAAAAGACATAACACGGATGGACCAAATAAAAATTCTAAGACTTAGATTAGGACATACAAGATTCACTCAACAACACTACATCAACCCGAACGACATAACACCCTGTCCAAACTGCAACTCAACATCCGACCAAAACATTGAACACATACTAAAAAACTGCCCTGCAACCTCCCACATTAGGGAAGAAATCTTCGAAAAACTATGTCCCATAACAATCCTTGCAAATTCTACTCCAACTCCAACCTCCCCATGATAATAAACTACCTCAAAAAAACAAACTACTACCACATCCTATAGGTTTAAATTTAAATTTAGATAATATAGTAATTGTAATTGTAAATATGTAAATATGTAAATACACACAAGTCAAGCCGAAGGCTCAAGCAGCCAGCGCTCTCATTAGAATTTAGTTCCGACTAATTTTAATTAGTCCTAACTCTAAGATAAATAAATAAATAAATACTTTTACATCATACCAGTAAGTTTAAATCAGATCGGATAATAAACACCGAATGCCACGTAATTTGATATTTGTAATACTTTAACCAAGTTTGATCAGAAGCGGTTGACTATATCATATAGCTCCCATAGGAACGATCGGTGCAAAAAAAATATTTTGCATGCATTTGGTGTTGCGGTTTGTTTAGAGAATTTATAAAATAACTTATAAACAATTAATGGTAATTTGGAAGGAGTTTGAGTTTATAAAATACATATGTCTTATTGGTACAGGATATACTCCAAGTCGGCAGGGACCACTTGCTTACTTCATTGAATTAAAATTCACTTGTGTTAAATTTTAAGTTAAGAGAAAATAAATATATATATCAAGGAAGTTAACTTCAGCCGCAAGATTTTTAAACATTGTAAATAACAAAATTTAAAACAAAAATACATTTATCAAAAGAGTTAATTTCGGCCGCCCCGAAGTTTGTATACCCTTGTAGGTTATTTAATTATTTTTTCCGTCAGATCACTGGCCAGATTAATTAAACATTGTACATATAAAATTTTCATAAAATTTAAAACCAAACTAGAAAGATGGACTAATTTCGGCCGTGCCGAAGTTCGTGTACCTTTGCAGATTTTCTCTATATAATTCACCAGAAGCATTATTGTAAATTAGACATACCAAATTTGCAAATTCAAAATTTTGAGCTTGAGGAAAAAAAATTTTCATACAATTTTTTTTTGTACCGGTTGTTCCTATAGCAAATATTTGAAATAGCCAACCGATTCTGATAAAACTTGATTGAAGTATTAAGATGTATATTAAACTCACAAATATGAAATTTCGTGGCATTCGGTTGAAAAACAATAGAGTTATTGAGGATAAGCCTTATTCATGACCGATCGGTCCTATGAGAGCTGTATGATATAGTCGTCCGATTCATTAAACTTAGTTGAAGTATCAAGAAGCATATTAAACTCATAAACATCAAATTTAATGGCTTTCGGTTGCAAAACAACAGAGTTATTGAGGATAAACCTTATTCATGACCAATCGTTCCTATGGGAGCTATATAATATAGTCGTCGGATCGGGATGATTCCGAGATATACAATGGATTTTCCCATTATCTTTTCAGAGGAGAATATTCCATTTACGATTTTTGGGTCGAGCTGTTTTCTTATGCTTATAAGGTCTTTTTCGGAAAAGGAATTTTTTTTAATGGTATGTCTATAGTAGGTTGGGAAAGGGAGTTCAAATTCTTCACTCTCTGTCTCCGATTCTACGAGGAATAGTTGGTTTTTAAAAACATTAATGGGTACGTTCTCGACGGGTATTAAATTATGGGACGAGCTATCGTCGCTGTGGACTATAGCAGTTGTGCTGTTGAATTGGGGATTTCGGGATAAGGTATCTGCTCCTAGGTTCGTAGCGCCAGGTTTATACCTTAACTCATAGTTGTACTCTTCTTGCCATAAAGGTACATTTGTAAGTTCTGGAGTACCCATACTATTGCCAGCATTTCTTTCTCGTTTGCTGCTTCTTCAGTTTTTAAAAGTGTGCGTGAAATAAAAGTTATTGGTCGAGATTCCTGTTCTAATACTGCGCCTATAGCAAAATTAGAGGCGTCAGTGGTCAATTAGAATTCTTTATTGAAATTACGGTATGACAGAATTACGTCTCATACATTAGTGAGGGGTTTTGCGAGTTTAGCATAGTCGCGAATAAATCTCCTATAATAGCTGGCTAGGCCTAAAAAGGATCGTAGCTCTTTTAAAGTTTCAAGAGCTCGGAAGTTCTCCATTGCTTTGACCTTTTCGGTATTGGTTTTAATGCCCTGTTGGGAAACAGTGAAGCCTAAAAAGTTGACTTCTTCTTTGAAAAATTCGCATTCGTCGATTTGAACTTTCTTGTTAGCTTCGTTCAACGTTTTGAAAATTATATCGAGATGTTTAGCGTGTTCGCTCTCGGACTGACTGAAGACGATTATGTCGTCAATGTACACGTAGCAGATCTTGCTTACGTGATCTCTTAGGATATCGTCCAATGCCTTTTGAATTTGATGAAATCCGCTTTTGAGGTCTAATACGGAAAAATTTTTATTATCGTCCACTTGTGCGACTATTTCTCCGATTTCGGTTCTACTCTGAATTTTTTCCCACGAAAGCATCTCTTTTCTTTGGGACAATACATACAGGTGCATTGTATGGTGACAGTGAAGGTCGGATGATACCATCCTGTAGAAGTTATTTCATTTGTTTTTACACCTCGCTTTTTAGTGCTGGTGTGATGATAGTGTCTGCTATACACCGGAGTATCCAATGATGTTCTAATTTCCCCAATTACTTTAGTAGTGTAGGTCAGTTTCTCGGCCGGTTCTGCGAACAAGTTAGCGTGCTTTTGCGTAAGTAAATTTATTTGCTCGGTTTGTGTAGAGGTCATGTGTTCCGTTCTAATCTTAATATTATTGACAGATTGGGTAGTGAGTTGGTTAATGCGGATCTTGTAACTACCGTTCAAGTTCAACACATTATTTCGGACATCTATTACAGCGTTAAAATTGTTTAGTGTGTCGTTCCCTAATATACCGTGGAACGTTTTCAAAGTCGGTAATAAAAAAATTTTTATCGAGATTGCGGCCTAAGAGAGCGATATGGGTGTGGTGGGTTATAGGGATTTGCCCACCGATCGAGTTAGCGAAAAATTTGTTTTCGTTTGGTTTTGGCTTTTTAACTAGGTGGGATTGAATGTAGATTTGGCTAGAGCCGGTGTCAATAAGGAAATTAAGATAAGTGCCATCTTTCATTACGCACTTGAAATATGGCAACGATGACCTATTTAACCTAAAAAATGGACGTCCGATGCGTCAACTGGATATGTCTCCTGCTCCTGCTCCTGCTCTTGCTGTCTCTTTTCGTCGCTTTTTTCGTAAAAAGCAATGGGTTTCTCTGCTTCGGGATCCTCGTAATAAGCCTGTTCGGGGCTTAGATGGTATAGAGCGTTTTCCTCTGCTTTTTCATAAACCGGATCGGATGTTCCGGTAGCAATATGAAATTGCCTTTGGATCTTGGGTTGTGGCCCGTTGGGCGAATGGGGTCGTTTTTCCTGTTAGACCATTTGGTTATGGTCTATTCATATAATTGATGCGCCGGGAGCGCAGAGATTTGTCTACTTCCATGGGAACAGGTCTGGGTTCTGGCTTGTTGGCTGTTGGACGCGGTGGTGGAGGTGTCGGTCTTTCATACTGATCTTGAGGTATAGCATGTGGAGCGTATACCGGCTTGGCGGAATAAAGAGTTGGGTCACGATGTTTCCAGTTGTTAACTGTGTTTCCCGTTGGTTGTTCGATGGTTGGTCTGTAGTATGGTTTTGGGTCAAAAGCTCGGCAGTTGGCTGCCTGAGTTGTAGGCTGAGGTTTTCAGGACACAAATCTGCTAGGGTTAGCGAAAGATTGCCGAGGTGGCAAAGGTGGGGGCATTTGGCTAAATGCATTTCTTTGGGCTTGGTTTTCAACTAACTCGCATAAATGCAGAGCGTGGCTAAGGTCTCTGGGCTCTTTCATTGCCAACAATGTGGGTAAGTTTCCGTTCAATCCGCGTACCAATGTGTCTAGAGCTTTTTCGCGATAGCTCTGAGAATCAACGAGAGCTGATAATAGACCGCTTGATAAAATTTGGCAATGGATAATCTGCCTTGCGTTAATGAGAAAAGATGGTATTCTAGTGTTTTAAGGTCGCGTTTATCGGCAAATTGATCTGTCAAGCACTTAGAAATGGCTTTTCAATTTAATGGGGTATTAAACGATTCCAAAACGACATTAGGTTCACCTGTAATCTTGTTTTTAATTTCCAAGGTTATAAGGTAATAAGCATAAGATTCTTCTCTTCCTTCATACAAACTACTAAAACGCGAAACATTTTTTTGCCACGAACCGAACTCGGTACGATTTCCCGAAAACTCTCTAATCAACTTTGCTAATTCTGGTCATTTCTCTGGTTCCCCTAAACGAGGTACTACTACTGGTACGTCTGTTGGAGTTTCTGTCCTGGCATTTTGTCTCTCATCTAATGTCTCTTTAATTAGATTTAATATGACTTCCTTTAATTCGGGGTTAGTTACGGGTGTACTTGACGCCGCTGGTTCCCTTTATCCGCTGCCTATTTTAAGGGCGGCCAAAGAGTTCGCTAAATCTTTATCCATGATAAATTTTAATCGGACCACAATTACTTTACAATACTTCGGACACTTTTCAGATCACGGACAAAATTCTCTGGATAATAATATTTTTAATTTTAAATTTAATATAATTTTTAGGAATATTTTTTAGAGCACTGTTTATTTCGATTTGGAAAAGAAATTAGTTTGATAAAGGCGGAAAGAAAAAAATATATTTTCTCTCTCTTTTTTTTGAAAATTTATATTTTGTGTCACTGCTAAAGCAAAATTATTTTTTGGTAAAAGAGGTAAAAATATTTTCCCTCTCCTTTTTTTTTTTTTTAAAGTTTCTTTTTATATTTTATGGAACTGTTAGAGAAAGCACAATTATTATCTTTCTATTTTTTTTTATTTTTGAAGTTGATTTTAGTGAGCGTCAAATTTTTTCTTAGTTTCTGTTTATTTAGCTGCCTTTTACATACATTTTAGCGACTTTAATATACCCTATAAGTATAGGACATAAAAAATAAGTATTGAAATAGGTAAAAAAGTGAGAACTGAACGTTTCACGAACGATCAATATCTTTACAACTCTTATTTCTCAATTTTTATACCCTTGCAGTGAGTATTATTAATTACTTGAGATCTTTGTAACGCTTAGAAATAAACGTTTCCGACCCAACAAGGTATATGTACATATATATTCTTGATCTCCACGAAAAGCCGAGTCGATTATAACCGATATCTGATTGTCCGCCTGTCTGTACATATGTACATATATATCATTCTGTTCATTTTACATTTTCAAATTAAGTTTAAAAATATCAAAGAAGCTAACTTCGGCCGTGCCGAAGTTTGTATACCCTTGCAGATTAATTGATTACTTTCTCTGTCATATCGGATTCAAGATATTTTAAAAATTGGAAATATAAAATTTTAAAAAATTTTGAACCAAAAAAAAGAATCAGTAAGAAAAATTCGAGTTTGCCAACGGCCGGAATTGAACCTTCGTCCATGTCACGTCAAGAATCGATCCCTACCTATTGCGCTACCAAACTTTAAATTCAGGGCCTCGCTATTTCGGTAAACATTGCAAGCGTCCAGCTTCTCGCTCTCTAAATTTTCTGACGAATTCTAGAAAACAACAACACAATACAAATAGTCTTCTGTCTCTTTCTGTTTCGCACTCAGCTTGTAGTTTTTTCAAGCACGTGTTCGGATATATGTATGTTTATATGTTTCCATGTATGTTGTTTGTGTACGCATATATAAAAGCAAATATAAACGTCTTTAATTGGCTGCATCTGCACACATACTGATGCTGATTGGGGTTGATTCATTGATTTTATTGATTTATGTCGGTGTTTATTATCCGATCTGAATCAAACTCATAAGGTGTAAAAGTAGAATTCTCATCTGTGTGCCAAATTTGGTTGAGATATCTCAAAAAACAAAAAAGTTTTTCTCACAAAAACTGTTTTGAACAACTCACATTTTGACCGAGGTACCTCTGATCTTTCCTATTTTTCTATAACTTATAGTTGTCCGATCCGACCAATCTTTAAACTTGATTTGGATAAATCATCAATGAAGAGAATGATATGACTTTTATTCACGTAGCTCAAAATTTAAGTTCGAAAAAGAGCGAAGAAACAGAAAGACAGACAGACGGACATGGTCATATCGACTCGGCTTTCGATGCTGATCAAGAATATATATACTTTATATAGTCGGAGATGCTTCCTTCTGTGCGTTGCAAACTTCTGACCAAAATTAATATACCCTCTGCAAGGGTATAAAAATAAAAATTTAAATTGAATAATTAAATAAATTAAACAAAACCCTTATTGGTGGTTTACGACAAAAACTATAAAACTATTTCAACACCCAAATTGCCGATCGACGACCAGTGTAGCGAACACCAATACCACACTTAAATCACCGTCTCTATTTGAATGAAAGGAAGCGAAAACCACTTTGGGACATAATCTAAAAAGAACCACATCAAAGAACAAGAAGGGTCAGCAGCAGTCATCAAAATTGTGTTATAACAAAGAAAAGCTTCTTAACCTTGAAGCTTTATCACCAAAATTGGAGATGGATAAAATATTCGATGATTCGCCAGCACCACCAAATGCACGTTACATTGACAAGCAAAGCGAGGCAATGGGCTTGATCAGCAGTCAAATGGCGAAGCTTAAAGTGTAGACAAAGACAATTTAGAACAAAACCTCCCAGCCCAGTTTGCCAAAAACAACAAGCCTGTGCGACCAGCACCGGCCCCGCCAGCGCGACAAGCTGCGCCCAAGGATCCGACAGTGCTACAATGAGCACACAACGTGGAACCGACAACGCTACATAGAGCGTAAATATATATGCATATAAAAACACATAACTTGCCAAGAACGAAGAAACGCAATAAAGCCGCGAATACGCATAGGCCTAATTGACATTAATTTTAAAACTCTAAAACTCAACCAGAGGCGAACACGCCGGTTGAAAAAACTACTAACTAAAGTCAGGCTACTTACTAACAAATGTGGTTGGAGAATTTTTATTTAAATCAAATTATGTAAAATGTATACCTGAATTGTGAGCCAACCACATTCTCCTAAAAACTAATTTTTCCACGTCTCTGGTGCTTAGCTTTTAGCCAAGCTGCCTTAATTATTGATTTATAATTTTTCCATCTTTATCACGAATTAGGATAATTTTTCAAATTTCCAAAAAAAAAAATCAATATAATGAACATTTTTTTTCCCCATTATTAATAAAAATATATATATAAGAATCATTTAAATAACATAAATTCCAAATTTTAATTTTTATTTTTTTTTAAATTACACAAATTTTCACAACAAAGAGATCAATATAAGGAATTTTTATGCTTTTCCCACCTTTTTCTCTCTATATAGAGTATACACAATTTGTATACAGTTTTTATTGACACTTATGAGCAGGTCAAATAATATAGATACTGAACTTACATTGTAGAACGGAGAAATAGAATAAACATACATAAGGACAGTTTTGAAAGATCTAAAACAAAAAAAAAGAAACAAAAAAAAATTAAATACAAAAAATATATGTTCGACAACAGCATAAGCATAACAGACAGTGGACTCCACTGCAAATGTCATAAACCAGATCCAATCATCAAATATTGACTTAAAATGAAAAAATATTGTGCTATCGATAATTGTCATAATTATGTGAGCATATATTCTCTATAAAGTGTACATATTACATAAGCCGAGCTAATGATTTAGACAAGATCTAAAACCGAAAAAAAAAAAATATAATATAAGTATAAGCACACGGACAATTGTCATATCAATATATTAAAAAGAAAAAGAGTAATTAATCAGACAGTTAATAAAATAAAATTATAACCTTTAACAATTAAATAAAATCCAAATGAAACACCTACTAAATAATTATTATTATTATTTTTAAAGTATAGGATATAGTTGTAAATCTATCAACCTATGTAACTATATTTTACAAGCACTAGCAACTAAGGCCATCGGCTTAGACGAAAACTACATCCATGCACTAGCCTGGGATTCGAACCCGGGTCCTCGTTGTTCAGTTGCCTAACTGACTGGGCCGCTTAGACAACTCATCTACCGAGGACTGCACTAAATAATATATAAAGAAATGGTTCGCTATTAGTAAGTAGGATCTATTTCCTTCTTGCTACTGAGCCAGTAGATATGCACCAGTTGGAAAACTTGTACATGCCGATATATAATTGTGAAGTTTCACCTGTGATAGGATGCACAAATAAAAAAAAGCCCTTGTTTTAAGTTCAATACCTAACGTAGAGGTAAATACTATAACAAGATACGATAGGCTAGGTCCCATAACGATCACAGTTGTCAATAAGTATTAATTTACTTATTTCACACAAGATCAATTGAACATGCTTAATGGAATGGAACGAGATAGTGTCCATTATTAAACATGAACGTATTGAGTTTGATAAATCGTTTAGGTGCTTAAATAAAAGTGCACCGATTTCAAACTTAACAAAAGAAAAGCACATTAGATGCTTCATAAAAACATATAATAACATTCATGAAATAATCTATACAAATTCAAATAGATTAACGCAATTGCAACCTTAGATATATATCGGAGAGACATAGCTTAAACCTATTTATCCCGAATATAATTAACACACCAGACAAATTTGATGAGTCAGTATTAATAGATACTGACCAGATCGAGCAACAATGAAGTCAAGGCAAACACACAATCGAAATAGAAAACGAAGTAATCATGACGTCCACAGTCGAAAAAGATCGACAATATGTGAGACAAGTGTTAACTTCGATTCCCCGAATTTGATGGCAACAAGCTATCACTCCATCGCTTCTTGACAGCGTTAAGGAGATCAAGAAGATCTAGCCGTGGAAGTTATCAAATCAAAGATAACAGGCACAATCCTTTATAAAGTTCAGAATGAGAAAACAATTCAAGGAATAATCCAGAAGCTAACTGATAACGTCAAAGAAGAATCCTCCGTACTTATCGAAGCAAAATTAATTAACACAAAACCGAAAGGCAAAACAGCATCGCAATATACGACTGATATTGACAGCTTGCGCAAGCAGTTAGCAGCAGCGTATATTGACGAAGGCTTAGAGTAAGCCCAGTAAGTGCTGATAAATTTTCAATCAAACAGTCCTTATCAGCCATGATTCACAATTGTGAACATGAAAAGGTCCGCCTAATACTAGAAACAGGCAATTTCAGTAATTTTAATGATGCAATGAGTAAATATATTCATCACAGATTACTGGAAGCACCGGCGCTGTCTACTATTGCAGAGGCAACAGTAGTCGCGGTAACCAAAGAGGTTACTATAACCGAGGCTATCAAGAACCTAACAGGGGTATTTACCAAAACAGAGGTAATTACCAAAACAGAAGAAATTACCAAAACAGAAGTAATTACCACAACAACTATGACAACAATAATAGAGGCCAAAATAGAGGATACTCTAGAGGCCGTGGTAACTCGCCACAACAATCAAAATAACAGAAATGCAAATGTTCGAACTACAAAAAGTAGTTTGGGAAACGAGTATCCCCCTTAAGACATTCAGAATATTCGATAGTATACAACATTAATCTTAGTTCAGGAATATTTATAAAATTAAAAAATTTAAAAACGAATAATTCGTTTACTTTATTAATAGACACTGGTGCAGACACTTCAATACTTAAAGAAAATGTCGTTGATGATAATGTTGATAATAACATATCAACCAAAATATCAGGAGCCGACGAAGGTTCAGTTTTTTCCGACGACTATATTATATAGCTCCCATAGGAACGATCGATCATGACCAAGGTTTATCCTCAATAACTCTATTGTTTTTCAATCGAATGCCACGAAATTTGATATTTTTGAGTTTAATATACATCTTAATACTTCAATCAAGTTTTATCAGAATCGGTTGTCTATATCAAATAACTGCTATAGGAACAACCGGTACAAAAAAAAAATTGTATGAAAAATTTTTTTCCTCAAGCTCAAAATTTTGAATTTGCAAATTTGGTATGTTTAATTTACAATAATGCTTCTGGTGAATTATATAGTCAAAATCTGCAAGGGTATACGAACTTTGACACGGCCGAAGTTAGTCTATCTTTCTAGTTAAACTAGAATTAATAATGTGAATTTTCTTCACGTAGCTCAAAATTTAAGTTCGAAAAAGCGCGAAGAAACAGACAGACGGACAAACAAACATGGCTATTCATGGTGATCAAGAATATATAAGTATGTACATATTCCTTGTTGGGTCGGAAAAGATTATTTCTATGAGCTACGAACATCTGACCAATTTTATTATACTCTCTGCAAGTGTATAAAAAAGGTACCATAAATTCTATAGTATCGTCAGAATACGAAGTAGAAAAAATTGCAAAACTTTACGGCAATTAATGTTGAAGAATTACTAGAATTTTCCAAAATTAAAATTGCCACCAATTGCAGAAGTTTGCTATACATTATCAAAATGCCATTAATAATTAACGAAAATTGCATATTAACACTTTTAAAACCAGTCAAGCAAAAAAATATCATTAATGAAATTATATACAAAAATATAATTCAATGCAATAAAAAAAGCTTTGGAATAAAATCAAATGGTGAAACCCATAATGATAAGACAATCTGTAATAAGGACAATTTAATAGATTTAAGTAATGATACGTGCGTCACGCCGCAATTGAGCAACCGAAGACCAAATTGCCGAACAATAAACAGCCAGCATATACCAGACCACGAGGAATTGTTGCCCGGTACGATACTATTGAACAACTTTAACGGTTCCATCTACTTTGACGGTGAGGAAACTTCACTGGAAGGAACGCTCCTGATTAAAGCCTCTAGCACAACAGTAAGAGTCGCAAACAAAGTATACGAGATGAAAGTGCTATCATACGCTGAAGCTATACCACCCCTTTTACAATTCAAAACCCAAAGAAGTAAAGTGGAGGAGGTACTCTCTCTACAGATGCTGAAGGAGATAAACATAAACAACACCAAAGAACTTGAAACAATCAGAGAAGATAACTCAACAGTAACAACATTGAACGTTACGACCTCCAGAACACTGGCGATGATTATCGTTGCAATAACCATCTGGAAAACAAAACAAGTACTATGCTGCGTAAAGAAGCAGAGGTGCAGAGAACCAGAAATACCCAAACCCAATACAGAGATACCTACGATATCCCAAAAAGGCTTCTACATCGCTACCGAGGACCGCAGCGTCTTAAAGGGGGAGGAGTTAACGCATAAGGTTCTACGACACGTAGAATTGGCGCACCAAGTTCTTGCGCAAGAGGCTCAACGACAGCTTGGCCTTACAGCTCCAATTACGCCCACTGCGCGGTAGAAGACACAACAACAACTTCAATACCCCAACCACAGCAACTTCCGCCACGTACGCTGTATCAGCATTCTTTACGCAACAGCCAAACTGTGGGAACGTCCAAGACATCCAACACCAAATGTACCATAAACAAAATCAAATGCAACAACTAAACACAGCGACAGCGGTAGCAGCGGCAGCGACAGCGACAGCAGCGGTAGCAATTATAATCTTATAATTTGTCAATTGTAAAAGTCAGTTCTAAAAAAGTGAATAAACGAGCCAGACGGCTTTAATCTTTTGTTAAATGAAATCTTAATTGGCGCCCGAGCAGGGACCGGAGGAATGTATCCTAGTAAACGATCGCGTACAAGCTTAGATTGTGCCTCAATTAGCCACGCCACAAATAACTAATCGCCGACCTTTTCTGTAGTGTCCGTCCGCAGAAGAACGCGTAAGAAAGTGCCACCAGAGAGTCCCCAGTCACCTGCTTTACCGCACTTGTCGCCGGATACCGCAGGATAAAAAGGAAAAAACCCAAGGGGTCAACGTGGGAGGCGCCGAACAAAAATGATCATTACCACGTAAGCTACAGTTTAAGCATTCAAAAAAATTAAAAAACAAAATAAAATATAAAGGAAAAAAACAAACAATAAGAAACAAAACTTAGATGAAATAATTATTGAAATAATAGAAAAATTTTTCGAAAAAATTTGACGCTCACTAAAATCAACTTAAAAAAAAAAATAGGTAAATAATAATTGTGCTTTCTAACAGTTCCATAAAATTTAAATAGAAAATTTTTCAAAAAAAAGGAGAGGAAAAATATTTCCACATCGCATGAGCTTTGAGTATAAGGTTATTGTGTAAGCAGAGATAAAAAAAAAAAAAATTTTTACTATTAAATTTTAAAATTGGAACTACTTGCTTACTTTTGCGGCTGATTCTGCTTAATCACCAGACTTTACCAGGAGTCTTCATCGTAAATAAGTTGGCCACAGCCCGGCCATAATGGATGCTGATAATACACATGGCGGCAGTGCCGCTAGTTCCGTTTCGTGGCAGTACGTCACCCGTAAAACGGTATCTAAGAGGAAAGCTTCCTCTTCACCAAATATAGAACCAAAAAAGGATTCGAAATCTGGAAGGAGCAGACGTGGGTCATCATCTGAATCCTCGATGTCTGTTCAGTCGGATTCGGATTTCAGCTTATGGGAGCCTGGAGAAACACGTCGCAAGTCCCCAGCTAGGCCCACTGCCAAGTCTGCTACCACCCCAGCTCTGCCCACTGCCAAGTCCGCTGACAATTATAACAGATTTGCCCTACTCAATGACGACATACCTGCCGAAGAGCCTCGCACCGATCCCCCTCACGAGAATGAGCCAAAGGCACCAAAAACTCCTCCAATTTATATTCCTAACGTGAACGACATCACTGGAATGCTCACCTTCATCAAGAATGCAATCGGCAGTGATAATTTCATATATAAGACAGGCAGAGACGACCAAGTCCGCATTATGACTACCAGTGTAATGGATTTCAGGAGCCTGGTAGCCGCACTAGAGGTGAAGAAACTCCCTTTCCACACTTATCAATTAAAACAAGAAAGAGCATATAGGGCTGTCATCCGTAGCCTACATCACACCACCCCCTTATGCTTCATCCGTGAAGAACTGGCAAAGCTCGGGCACAATGTGCGTCACCTAACTAACGCTAAACACCGCATTAGTAAGAACCCTATGCCACTATTCTTCATTGACTTGGAGCCAGCAACCAACAATAAGGAGATATTCCTTGTCAAACGCCTCTGCAATGCCATAGTAACCGTTGAGCCGCCCCGAAAAAATAATAGTGTTCCCCAATGTTTCAAGTGTCAGGAATTCAATCACACGAAAAATAACTGTGGCAAGCATCCTAGATGCGTCAAATGCACTTCTGTTCATGAGCCTGGCATGTGTCCGAAAGGCAAGGAGCAGCCACCAGAATGTGTGAACTGCGGTGAAAGCCATACTGCCTCCTAAAAAGGGTGCAGGGTTTACAAGGAAGCCATGAGGCGCAGGGAACAAGGTAATACTCGTCTCTCATCACCTCGTGTGCGCAATATTACGGACACTAATCACCAACAGCCAACCAACAATTTTCCACCCAAATACACACAACCGGGAATGACATATGCCGGAGTTGTCAAAAACTCCGCTCGTCTTAATAGCCCACCAGAAACCAATAGCAGCGATAAACCTATACAAGGTGGATCCGGCATTGTCTACCTTGAACAAATCCTAAAACTGCTCCAAGCCCAGATGGAGCAAATGACTATCATGATGCAAACGTTAATGGCATCTTTATGCAAGTAGGCCCAAAAATTGTCATATGGAATGCTAACGGCCTATGTAAAAGTAGGCCAGAGGTCGACTTGTACCTCAAGAGGAACAATGTCGACCTAATGCTATTATCTGAAACACATCTCACGGATCAGTCATACTTCAACATTAGTGGATACGATCTCCTTCGAGCTAATCATCCGAGCGGAAATGCCAGAGGCGGTGCCGGCATACTAATCAAGTCTAGGCTTCAGTACACCGAAAATACGCCGCTTCTTCACCCGTGGCTTCAAGCGTCTTCGCTCCGCATTACCACTTCCATCGGCAATATTAACATTGCTTCCTGCTACGTTCCTCCCAGATATGCAGTCGACACGCAGATGTTTCAGCAAGGCCTTAGTAGCTCTGGATCAAGGTTTCTGGCTGGAGGTGACTTTAATGCAAAACAGACATGGTGGGGGTCAAGATTGAATAACCCTAAGGGACTTGCCCTCATGCCTTGTATACATACTCTTAACCTGACCACCCACTCGTCTGGCCAACCAACATATTGGCCGACTGACCCGAGAAGAAGTCCCGACGTCCTGGACTTCGCAATAACCAGAGGGATCAATGGCAGCTGCGTTTACACTGATGCTGATTTCGATTTACACTCGGATCACAGCGCTGTGAAGGTCTGGTTAGACATCCCAGTCGAATCAATAAAGCGCATCACAAGGCTACTCAGGAAAAACTCTAATATTGACTCCTTTAAAACTATGCTTGACGGGGTCACTGAGCCGAACGTCAGCCTCAACAGCGGTGAAGACATTGACGATGCAGTGGAAAAACTATCGCGAGACATCTGCGAAGCTGCTAGTGCCTGCACTCCACCATCAAGAAGAAGGCAACGCACAGCAAGACAAAGGGACATGTTTGCCTGGTCCGACGAGATCACCAATGCTCTGCGGGAAAAAGACGCCTGAGACGTGTCTGGCAGCGTAGTCGCAATCCTCTGAAAAAAACGGCTCTAAATGAGGCCCCCGACGGGCCTCAAAGCTCTATACTTCGATAAATAAGCAGGCCTTTGACCGGGTTTTGGACGAAGGGTTCCGCCCCAACTCAAGCTGCTGCTTCCTGCTCCACATTATATGGTTCCAAAAATAATCCCTTTTGGGAGGGGCCTTGGCGTTTACGTGCGACTCCTCCTTGAGAATTGAGTCCATCATAGCGGGCGTTCCACAAGGTAGTGTTCTGGGCCCCATCCTCTACACCCTGTACACTGCAGACTTGCCTGTGTTGCAACACGAGCGACTCAACACCCCACCAAAACATTTTTTTTGCCCTCATCAGACGACACTGCCTTTGTTGCTGACGCTCCGAACCCCCGGCGGCCTCACAAATTATCCAAGACCGACTTAACCTGCTAGAACCATGGCTACGAAGATGGAATATCTCCGTAAATACGGAGAAGTCGCTACACATGACTTTCGCCACTCGTAGGCTCAACTGCCCCCCAGTCAGTCTTAACGGGACGCTTCTCCCGAGCGTGGAGAAAGTGAAATACCTGGGTCTCACTCTTGACAGGCGTTTGAACTGGAAAGCTCATCTTATTGCCAAAAGATCGCAGCTAAACATCAAAGTGTCAAAATTACAATGGCTACTCGGCAAGAGATCCAAACTTAGCACCTGTAACAAGTTGTTGCTTTATAAGACTATACTGAAGCCTGTATGGACCTATGGCATTCAGCTCTGGGGAACAGCTTCAGTGTCAAACGTTGAAATTCTGCAACGGTTTCAAAGCAAACTTCTCCGCAGAATGATTGGCGCGCATCCCTATGTGCGGAACTCTGTGATCCATAGAGACCTTGCTGTTCCGTCAGTCAAGAGTGAGATCCGGAAGTACGGTATTCGGCACTGCTCCAGACTGGAAGCACATGTAAATAATTTAGCCCTCAACCTGCTGGACATAGATAATCATACAAGACGACTTAAAAGATGTCACCCTCTGGATCTACAATTTAGGCCAGAGATGGACTGGTGACTCGTCCCGGAAGAACTTAAAAGGTGATCGCAGCCCCCCCTCTGTCATAGTCCATACCTTTTTAAAAAATTTTGCTTATTGTCCACCTGGACAGATTGCAAATAAACATATGCATAAAAAAAAAAAAAAAAAAAAGGTACTTCATTTTAATTTTATTTAATTTCTGGAGGTAATAGTTTTATTTTATTATGAACTGGCTTTTTCATTATCCTTTTTTTTTTTTTTTGCTAATGCATTCCATTGTTTGATAAGAAATGGAGTCTTTTTTTTTGTTTTTTTTCTCTATCTTTTCTAAATTATCTGCTCTACTAGCATATCTCTTCTTTATGCACTTGTTGTGCAGCTTATATAATTTCGTTAGTGCATTTGCTAACAAAAGGAAAACAATAATTACTAACATAACTGTTATAACTTTTAAATCTACTGTTCCGGTTTCTACATTGTTAATCACATTTGCGGTTGAATCCGCTACCTTTGCTTCGTGATCTAACATGGTTTCTTTTCAAATTTATTTTCGTATTTTGAAATTGCATTTGGGTGCATTAAATATCTTAATTTGGATTTATTGGGTTTTATTTTTGATTGCAATATTTGAAAAAATTTTTTTTTTTAGCTATGGAAAAAAAAATTTTTTGAAGAATATATATATATTTGTTTTTTTTTTTATTTATTATTCAAATAGTATCATCCCAAAAAAATTTCTCTATTCGATCAACGCAGTAATCTCCTACCTATTTTTTTTCGTATGGCTTTACAGGCCACACTTTACTACGAGCAATGCAATTGCTGCTCAGTATTACAATTATATCGTTACATTTCATTCTTAAAGTGTATGCTTATTATAACAGAATATTAATTTTTTTTTTTAATGTAACAAAAGTAATTTTTTTCAAATTTATGATGGGCGCTCTTTGTAGCGCTATCGGCCCTTTAGATCTTCAACTTGTTGGGGCGCCGGTGCTGGTAGCTGCACAGGCTGATGGGGCGCCGGTGCTGGTGGCTGCACAGGCTGATGGGGCGCCGGTGCTGGTCTTCCTTCTTGTGCATGTATACATGCAGTATGGCGTCTCTAGTTTGTAGACTCTTCTTCTCCTGTGGCTGCGTTTTTTGGGGATTATATGTTAGTACTGGTATGTTATATTGTTTGTTAGTAGAGGCTGAGCTTTTTTCTTTTTTTTCTCTCTGCTGAATCGACTCGATATTGTCGAATTCAGCTTGAAGTTGATTGCCTACTTCCCAACTGATTGTAGTTTGGGGGTCAAATAGCAACTTAAGGAGTTCGGCTTTTCTATCTTTTAGCCGTTTAGCTACTCCACTGCGCCTCCTGGGCATCACTCAAAGCCTCTAATCACTCAGTACATATATATTTTATGGCATCCATCCAAGTCCATCCAAGGCCATGTAATGTTGGTGTTCGTTACACTTGTTGTTGATCGGTTGACAATTGGCCGATTAGTAGGCAATAAAATAGCATTAGTTCCAGCTAGTAGTTGTTTTGAGGCCTTAAAGAACTCATCTTCTTGAGTACTCCTGGTATGTTAGAATGCACTTTGTTTGATATTATGCACGCCACACGTTGTGCTCAAGGCAGTCATGTATTCACTTTTATAGAGACTGGAGCCAGTAAATTTTGCATTGCCCAAATTAATTGATGATTGGTTTCCACATCTTGTGGTGGTTTATATATATTTTTTTTAAATTATTAATTTTATTAATAAATTTTTTTCTCATACAGGCTTGTGCACTTTGTCACGGTCGCCATGTAAAATGATTAGACAGCCAGGTAAAATAACTAGACAGTTTTATTTATCTTAAAGGGAACATGTCCGCTTTAATTGGAGTTTTTATTAAGAATGTTCTCTTGCTTTGTTTAAAATTATTTCTTTAGCCTAAATACATAAGTTCTTCATATAGAGTTCTGTCGCTGCAAGCGGCAGAACGGGAGTATATAGCATGCCATATGCATATATATGTACAGAGGGTACATACTCTAAAAGTGCTTACGCTAGCGTTCCCACGCTGCGGTCAGTCCGCATAAGTAACGGATCCTATTACTGCACTTATATATATATTTTTGATTATTTAAACTTATTTGCTTTATGTTGAGCATATGACCACTGGTTACATTGTATACTCTACAATGCTGTGGGCATATGCTCATTTGGCATACAACATACTACACTACTATTTCAGAAGCAACAATAGTCGCGGTAACCAAAGAGGTTACTATAACCGAGGCTATCCAAAACCTAACGGAGGTAATTACCAAAACAAAGGTAATTACCACAACAACCATGATAACAATAATAGAGGCCAAAATAGAGGATACTCTACAGGCCGTGGTAACTCGAATAGAGGCAACAACAAAAATCGTGGGCGTTATAGGCGCCAATATCAAAGCAGAGGAAAGCATAGAGGTCGAAATTACTATAACCAAAATCGGAACAACAATAACAGTAATGTGAGAGTGGCGCACAACAGTTCGGAAAACTCTCAAAGCCCTTTAAGTACGAACCAATAAAAAAAAAAAAAAATAAACTACAATTTTTTTCTTACGCAAAAGGAATCACTTCCTCGTGGATAGTCGTGTTTTCTTGAGCTCTTGCAATCACTTACTGTTTTCATCAATATAAAATCGCGATTAATTTAAATTCTTGTTCCCTCCTTTCATCGCTTTTGTTTGTTACTTACAAACGCAAAAACAAAACAATATTTAAAAAATTATTCTTTCGCAAAGATTATATATCATTGTTGTTGCGCTTTTTTATATTTGCTTTTGATCTTGCGTTTGTAATCTTTACCGTTGCAAGTTGCTCTCGCGTTCTCGCCCACGCATTGATATTGCATGTGCAGTGTTTGTGGCTCTCCCGCTCTTTACCTTTTTTCTTTTGCTCGCGCTCTGATCTATTTTCTATCTCGCGTTATACGTGTGCGTGTTTTCTCTTAATTTCTTTCTATTTTCTCTGCAAGTTTGACCCAAGTGTCGAATTTGCTCCAACTACTGAGTGAGTTTTTTCTTTGGCCTTTTATTTTATTCTTTACCAATTTACATTTTTATTTTTTTTTTATTAATACTAAATTTTATATAATGTCTGTCTGCTCAAGCAAGAAATGTTTGAACCCCCCTGCACCCCATAACGTATTTCTCTCATGTTGGCTGTGTGATAATGTCATGCATGTTAAATGTGCGGGCTATACAGCCAAGGTAAGGGATAGTTTGGAGCACGGAGGGGGGCTCAAATGGGGCTGTGACTCATGCCGAGAAGTTGAAATAGAAATGAGGGTTTTCATGAGGCAGACCAGGGAAGGATTCAAAAAACTGTCCACTGGTTTTCGTAAGCTCTCTGATGAGTTTAACGCTATGGAAGCAGAATTCAACAATTATAAGTTGTTGAATGAGTCTCCAAAGCGTAAGAAAACCAGTGCGCGGAATCCTTCCATGCATCTGCCTGTCCCCAATTTGAACTCGGCCAGAGCACCACAATCTCCATTGCTACAACCAAATCCACCGCAGCTTATTTCGTTTACTACTCCCGTTCCGCAAGGTGATCGGAAAGATGAGACTATTTCCATTTCTCCAGGAAATGGTCTCCTTTACAGGCGAAAAAAGCTGTAGTTTCCGATATGTCTGGGCATATATCCAACATAGGGAATATTGCCAATAGGGATCCTGTCAGAGGCCTACATACGGACACTCTGATTGAATCTGCTGCGGTTATAAATGCCGTGGTGGATCCCATGTCTGGTCTCCGTAGACCTCTAACAGGTGTTCCTCCGAAGAAACACATATTTGTTTCTAGGCTTGATCCCGAACATTCGTCGGATGACGTCTTAGCTTTCATTAAGACAAAAGTTCAAGCCAACAAAATATCGGTGGAAAAATTTAAATTTAATTATTCAAGAGAGATCTCTTCTTTTAAAATTAGTGTCCCGGTCGAACTGTTTGACTGTATTTGCAGTAACAGTTTCTGGCCGGATCACATTTTAGTTAAAGAGTACACGGCCAAAAAGAAAACTCGAGATCCGGTAAGGCTTTCTATCCCCGCCTCTTCAGCTTCTTCCGGACTATCAGCATCTGCTGGTGGTTCAAAAACTAATTTCGTCCCTTTGTCTGGCCTATCAGAATGTAAGAGGACTTAAATCTAAGCTTCCTAGACTATATGTAGATAGTTTAGTATTTGATTTTAATATTTTAGCTTTTACAGAGACATGGTTAAAACCTGATATTAGCGATGCATCTGTTCTTTCTTCAAAATTTTCAATTTTTAGGCGTGATCGGACCAATCGCGTAGGTGGAGGAGTTTTGATAGCAGTTGACTCTACCTTACCCTCTGACATTATTCATTCTCCTGAATTTCAGGAAATTGAGTTTGTTGGTGTTAAGGTTAGACTCAAGTCGTTTTCCGCCTACGTAACATGTTCCTACATTCCGCCACAATCCGACATGTCAGTATATAACAAACATCTAGAGTCAATTCAATATGTTTCTTCTTTGCTATCAGATAGAGACATCTTAATTGCTCTTGGTGATTTTAATTTGCCTGAAATTCAATGGTCACCTTCAGATGAATCTGCTTCGTTGCTTCCTTCTTCGTCACATTTGATTATTGATGGCCTTTTTGAATTATCCTTGGCCCAGATAAACTCTGTCCGTAATAAGAATGGAAGATCTTTGGATCTGATATTTGTGATTGATTCTTCCAACTGCGTTGTTTCTAGAACTGACCCTCTAGTCCTCCCGGAAGATAAATTTCACCCCACTTTAGAATTGACTATTGATCTACCTTTTCGAGCACCAATCGTTGGTGTTAAGACAAAGCCTAGATCACGTAACTTTCATAAAGCCAACTTTCTTAAATTGAATGAGCTTATTCTTTCAACAGATTGGTCCCCATTATACAATTGTTCAGACATGGATCTAGCTATTTCTATTTTTTACAATACTCTCGATTCGCTTCTTAGGGTTTGTGTCCCATGCAGGATGCCAGTGTTGTCTCATCGACCCCCCTGGTTTTCGCGTGAGTTATCTAACTTAAAGAACGTGAAATCGAGATATTATAAAAAGTACAAGAAATCATGTCGTCCCTCTGATTTCGCTCGTTATATAGTCGCACGCTCGGATTTTATGAGGCTTAACACGCAATGTTATAAGATCTACCTTCAGCGTTGCAAATTTGAGTTCTCACAAAATCCGAAATTATTCTATAACTTTGTCAATTCTAAACGTAAGACGTCCGTCCTTCCATCCCGAATTTCTTTTGAAAATAATACAGCGGACACTGATCAAGAAATTGCTGATTTGTTTGCTGATTTTTTTAAAACAACTTATTCCTCCACGGAATATCGAGCGAATCTTTCGTATCCTTACCAGTTGAGAAAGTCTAATTGTATCTATAATCCTTTGATTGATGAAAGTTCGTTACTTAGCGTGCTTAATTTAGTAAAACCAGTGTACTCTCCTGGCCCCGATGGGATACCAGGCTGTGTACTCAGATTTTGCGCAGAGGCTCTATGTAAGCCAATTTTAAAACTTTTTGAATTGTCCGTTAACTCTTCAACTTTTCCATCTATTTGGAAGAAATCCTATATCATTCCTCTTTATAAGAATGGTAGGAAATCCGATGCAACGAACTATAGGGGTATCTCTAAATTGTCCGCTATTCCTAAAGCGTTTGAAAAGATAATTACTTCTCAATTGCAACATTTTTGTAGCTCTATTATTTCACCAACTCAGCATGGGTTTGTGAAACATAGATCTACAACCACTAACCTATTAGAATTTACATCTTTGACGATCGAAGGATTTAAGAATGCAAGGCAAACTGATGTCATTTACACTGATTTCAGTAAGGCTTTTGATTCTGTTAATCATGCGCTTCTTCTTCTTAAGTTAAGTAATATTGGCTTTCCAAGCCCTTTACTTGGTTGGATTCGAGAATATCTGACAAAAAGAACTCAAAAGGTTCTTTTCAAGTCCTCATATTCTAGGTCCATCCATGTGACTTCGGGAGTGCCTCAGGGCAGTCATCTGGGACCTTTGCTTTTCACATTATTCATAAACGATCTTCCCTCAGTCATAAATCACTCTAGAGTCTTTATGTACGCGGATGACGTTAAGATTTGTCTTAGTTTTAAGGACATGGCCTCCCCATTTCGGTTGCAATCTGACCTTCACAACTTCGAGTCTTGGTGTGGACTTAACTTGCTTAACCTCAACACTTCCAAATGTAGTGTATTAACTTTTTCAGAAATACTCCACAGATTGTGACATATTTTCTTAATAATAGTCCTTTAAAACGCCTCGATGAGATAAATGACTTGGGTGTCCTTATGGACCGAAAGTTATCTTTTAAGTCTCATATTTCCACTACTGTCGGCAAAGCTATGGGAGTTCTTGGGTTTGTAAAAAGATGGTCAAAGGAATTTAATGACCCTTACACAACCAAAATTCTCTTTACTTCATTGGTCCGTCCTATCCTTGAGTATGGATCTTGCATATGGGCACCTCAATATGATTCACACCAAGCAAGAATTGAATCTGTCCAAAAGCAGTTCCTACTCTTTGCTCTTCGTGGTCTGAACTGGGATCGCAATATCAATTTACCATCGTACTCTAGTAGACTTCTTTTACTTAACCTACCTTCTTTAACTAACCGTAGAGTAATGCTTGGCGTGATCTTCATCCACAAGCTCCTCAATGGTGATATAGACTCGCCTGAGCTATTGAGCCGCGTAGCTTTATCTGTTCCTTGTAGACCTACTAGAAATTTCATACCTCTATCACTTCCACGCTGTTCTACTAACTATGCTATGCATGAACCTTTTCGAGTCCTTTGTTCTGATTACAACCGCCTTTATAGTGTAATCAGTTCTGAGCTCTCTCTTCCTTTACTAAAAACTTCTATCTTATCTTATTTAGTTCGTAACTAGATGTAGAATTCGTTTATTTGTCTGTGTTTTGTGATCTTGTTCCCGCGTCTCGAGCCGTACGTTATGCGGTATGCGCCCCTCGGTCGGTTGGGCGGGAGGTGTGGGCACTCATAGTGCACCGTTGGGATTCGCGCGAAAAAAAAAAAAAAAAAAATAAAAAATTAATCTTTTTTTTTTTTCTTTCATATTATTTTTTTTTTTTCTCCGTCATATGATTAAATATTTTAAAATTGGAATCCAAAAAAAATGTTAAATTTAAAAAAAAAATGAAACAAAAAAAGAAACAGTATGAAAAAATTCGAGTTTGCCAACGGCCGGAGTTGAACCTCCGCTCACGTCATTTCTAGAATCGTTCTCTTCCCATTGCGCTACCAAACTAAAAATTCACGGCCTCGCTATTTCGGTATACATTGCAAGCGTCCAGCTTTTCGCTCTCTAAATTTTCTGACGAATTCTAGAAAACAACAACACAATACAAATAGTTTTCTGACTCTTTCTGTTTCGCACTCAGCTTGTAGTTTTTTCAAGCACGTGTTCGCAAATATATATGTATGTATGTTTGTATGTTTCCATGTGTGTTGTTTGTGTATGCATGTATAAAAGCAAATATAAACGTATTTAATTGTCTGCATGTGCATACATACTGATGCTGATGGGGGTTGATTCATTGATTTTATTGATTTATGTCGGCGTTTATTATCCGAACTGATTCAAACTTACTGGTATGATGTAAAAGTATAATTTTTATCTGTTTACCAAATTTGGTTGCGATATTTAAAAAAACAAAAAGGTTTTTCTCACAAAAACATACTTTTTCTGATGGGGGTTGATTATTGATTTTAATGATTTATGTCGGTGTTTATTATCCGATCTGAATCAAACTTGCTGGTAAGGTGTAAAAGTAGAATTGTCATCTATGTACCAAATTTGGTTGAGAAAATGATATAGATGATTTGCAACAGCAAACGTTTAATGCTTATAAGCCCAATATATACGAAGTCATTGTAAATGACGAAGTACGAAAAGTAGTGACCTTGCGAATAACAGACATTCTATGCACATTAAAACATGGAAAAAAAGTTATAGCAAGAATAGAAATTAACGATCTGTACACCAATGGAAAACTTGACTTAGGTCAGTTTTTCCAAATGCTTGAAATACAAGCCGGTATACTTAAGATTAGCCAACTCAAAGTGGCACCGAGCGAAAAGGTCTTTGAAACCATTTCAATAGAATGTTTTAAATTAATGGGCAATAAAATACTAAAATAATAATAAAGTAGCGCTACTCAATCAAATGATAATAATGAGAAAGAAGCAATACTGTTTACGTTCCATGACGACCATATACAAGGAGGTCATACTGGAATATCAAGAACCATCGCCAAAATAAAAAGACATTACTACTGGAAAAACATGACACGAGATATCTCAAAATATATAAAAAAATGTAATAAGTGTCAAAAATCAAAAATAACTAAACATACAAAAGCTCCATTGACCATAACTGAAACGCGACAAATGGCTTTCGACAGGGTAATTGTGGATATGATCGATCCACTACCCAAATCTGAACAAGGAAATGAATTCGCAGTAAGTTTAATCTGCGACTTAAGAAAATACCTGGTAATAATACCAACAAAAGACAAAAGTGCGAAAACGATAGCAAAAGCTATATTTGAAGATTTTATTCTGCGGTACGGTCCAATGAAGACGTTCATTACGGACATGGGAACAGAATATAAAAATTCAATAATTGAAGATTTGTGCAAAAATATGCATATAAAAAATATAAATTCAACCGCACACCATCACCAGACTGTAGGTACCGCCACGTAGGTGGCGAAGCCACCGAACATTCAATGAGTTCATTCGTTCATACATATCAGTCGACAAAACAGACTGGGATGTATGGATACGATACTTCGCATATTGTTTTAATACAACACCCTCTATGGCACATAATTATTGTCCATATGAGTTAGTATTTGGTAAATCTCCAAATTTACCAAAACAATTTAACAATATAGATATAATAAAATCACTTTATAATATAGAAGATTATGCTAAGAAATCAAAATTTAGATTAGAACAGGCCTATAAGAGCCAGAATTATGTTAGAACAACATAAAGCTAAAAATTAAGAATTTTGTGATAGAAAAGTAAACAATATTGAATTAGAAGTAGGAAATAAAGTTTTATTAAGAAATGATACGGGCCATAAGCTAGAATCCAAGTATTTAGGCCCATATACAATAGAAGCAATAGAAAATAGGGATAACGTTTAAATTAAACACAATAAAAATAAGAAACAAATAGTACATAAAGATAGGTTAAAGGTTTTTAGTTCATAATCATTTTAATTTTCTCATAATATCTCAAATATGGCCATACCTGGAACAAAAACATAGAATAAAAACTTTACTCTATGAAAAAAAAACATAAAAATATTTACTGATTCGATCTAGTAAACAAAACAATTTTTACTTTTGAATATGAATACATATATATACCATCAAAAATGCAAAAATACAAAAACAAAAAAAATAAAAAATTTTTTTCTATTACAAGTAAACCTATTAAGAAAATAACTTCACCTAATTACGTTATTTTTCTAAAGTAGGGGGATGTAGCATGTTGCGATCACTGTATTAAGTGAAACATATTAATAATATAATGTAACACTTTGTTACTATATTTATGTATACCATATTTATGTATACAACATGCCATGAGTGCATGGCACTGGATATTGCTGACTCCGCAGAACTTACATGCGCGACCTTTTAGTTCCCAAGCAATATGATACATCCTCACTCTGCCGCTTAAACGGCATACATATATATATTATGTAAACATAAACAGACCGCTCCTCTGCCGGCGTCACTGGCAGCGCAGCTGCGCGGTCTTAGCTATACGAAAATATTGTTAAAGAATTAAGAATTAATCTAAGAAAAGGCGTTGTAAAAGAAAGACAGGCTTTTCCTGCACTTTACATTCGAATAAAGAACTTCAACTTGATCAAACCTTTTGTCGTGGAGCAATCTATTACCCCCGGTAATACTACAATTACTAAACAAGTATTCTTTCATAATTTGCATATTCTAAATTATATTAATACATTTTAAGTCAGATTCTATTTCTATTGTATTTATTGTACTAAATAATTTTTCTCGTCATATTGCACGCTAATATTTTAAATATATGAATATTAAGAAGCTTAAGTGCTACGGGAGCTAATAACGCCCGACGGTCCCAAGCCGGAACAAAAGTAATAGCGTGTGCTCTCGAACACCCTTTTCTATCAGCTGACCAAAACGTTTTACATTACGTCATTATAAAATCAACCAATATATTTCCATATAAATTGTGGAGATCTAATTGATACGTTAAAAAGAAATTAACAACAAGGCGCGCAAATAAAATTATCGAAAGAGTTAATTCTGTTCTAGGCCAGGAATGCAAGTGCAAGTGAGTTTGCGCTCCCTTGACATGAATACTTATCGTTTCGTGTCTTTTATAGTAAAGTTATGTTTTTTAAATGGGATTTCTTACGGCTGATTTCACGCTCGCCATTTATAACTGAAGATTAAAGTCTATATGACGTGTCTAAACTATCTGGCAATTGGTTTGACTGTTGGTCGATGATATTTTCCAAGCACTCTGGGGGTATTTCATTATTTTATTTATTTTCAAACTTCTTGCATTAAAAGCAGAAAGACAAATAAAATGGGAACCAATTTTTCAACCGCATAGTTCTTAAATATATATTTTATGGTAGTCGACTAATCTCAATGCTGTTAATAGCAATTTTTGAGAATCGGTTAACATTTCATTACGGAGTGATGCTCTCGATCGCCTCTATTGTGTGTTCCTAATTTTATATGCTGTTGGAGTCTGATTGTGGGAGGGTGGAGCTCTGATCCAACTAGACAATTTGTGGTATCCAAAATCGGGGCCAGTCCCTGCGGTGTGGTGGGCCTTGGGCAGAGAAAAAACAAAAGCGTCGGCTTCGGTTTTTTCTCTTCTATATATGTTCACTTTATTCGCAAATGTATGTGGCGCGAGATTAAAATGATATTATATTGAAAATAGATATATGTAAATCAAAAAGCAAAGAGAAAAATTTGACTGTCTATGATGGCGGCTTCCATCGCACTTGCTCGTCACGCGCCAGTGTGCCCGTCTGGCACCTGGCCATAAATCTTCCCCGCCGCTGCTCCTGGTCACCGTCGGCGTGAACATACAGCCCCCCTTGCAACAAGTTGCAATAGCCCGGTGGGCAAGTGGGAGGATGGGGAGTGGCGTCGTCCGGGAGCGCCTAGATGCCGCAGGAGCCGGAGGTGATCCAGCCAAACACCGTGCTCTGGGCGGCCGGGATGCCACTTTGGCCGGGCACACATCCGGGCTGGATAACCTCCGGGTATATGTCTGCCCCAAGCATCAATGCCACTGCAGCCGGATGGCAGTAGCCGGGATCCGCTAACACCAGCGTGGCGAATTTTCCCTGGACTGCGGCGGGGACCTCCCGGCTGGGAGTGCGCACATTGAGTTCCTTCTCGACCTTCAGTACGACCTCCTTCTGGAAGCCGGACTCTGTCCGAGAGCGGATTATGGAAAGGCAAGCTTGATCCTTGCCTACTGGGGCTACCGCCAATCCTAGATCCGCGGCGAAGGTCGCGCTGATCCGGCTATTGGGTACGCAGGCGTCCAGCAGAACGCGGGCCTCGACTTCCTTCTAGCCATTGTCGACCTTGACCACCGCCGTCGGCATGACGTTAAGCGTCCGCAGGTGCAGCAGAGAAGCTAGGGTAGGCGCTCGAGATGAGCTGCCCGCGGTTTCGCCATCTGTCGTGCGACGAGCCGGCGTCCGATACGGTCGGGTTGACTCCCGGAAGGCCCTCCTGACTCCTGAGTCGACCGTGTGCAGTAGCGTGTGGTGGGCTCCTCCACAGCGGCGACATCCCACCAAACTCCAACAAGACCCTGCCGAGTGCTCGTGGGCCAGACAATTCGCGCAATATTTGTTTACTAGACCTGCCCGCAGCCGTTTCTCCGCACGAAGGTTCTGCAACCTTCGGCACTGCCGAAACCCGTGGACTCCTCGACAGACGCGGCAGCGATATGCGTTTCCTCCCTGGGGTTGGCGTCGGGCTGCTTGGCGGGAAGGCGGTGCCATATCTATGTTGTGGAATGAGAATGCTGGAACGAGAAGATATAATTAAAACCTATGTGCCTGGCAACACCGAACATGGAACAACGGAAACGTGGACAAACAGGACGGAGGAGGAGTTGCTTCATTGTCGCTGGATAGGCGAATCAGCTTTGTGAGCGGCCTTTTAATAATGCCACATGAAGTCCGTACGTCGGCGACACTCACTAAGCTATCAGCCCTGGTGTGGACAAGCTCAACTCGCCCCAACCGCCAGTCATTTGGAGGAAGATTGTCCTCACAGACGACCACAAGGTCATCGGGTTGCAGGCTACGGGACGGGAACTTCCACTTGTTCCTCTTGTGCAACTCCTTTAAATATTCGTCCTTCCAGCGTCGGCAGAAGTGGTGATGAAGCGCTTTCAGGCGCTGCCAGTGATTCACCAACGACATGGTTTCCGCATGGATCTCGGGCTCGGCGATGGCCACCACTCCCACTAGGAAATGTCCTGGACTCAAGGACACCAGATCTGCCGGATCTTCGCTCATAGGCGAAATGGGACGCGAATTCAAACACGCCTCGATCCTACATAGAAGGGTGCCTCAAAGGTGTATCGGGTGTTGGCAGTGGATCGATAGAACAGCTTCTTGAAGCTCTTCTCCCCAGCTTCCCACAAACCTCCCATGTGAGGCGCGCACGGCGGAATGAAATGTCAGGATAGGATTCCTTATCCAAAACGGTTGGTAATGCAACGCTTCGTTGCCTCCAAAAAATTCCTTCCTAGGGACTTGGATGCCCCAACGAAGCTTTTGCCGTTGTCGGAATAGATCCGTTGCGGACATGACCTCCGCGACACAAATCGGGAAAACGTTGCCAGGAACTTCTCTGTGGTCAGGTCTGAAGTCGCTTCGAGATGGATGGCCTTCGTGCTGAAACATACAAATACGCAGACGTAGCCTTTGGGGATGAGACAGGCTCGTGCGGTATAATTTTTGATCTCGAAGGGCCCAGCGAAATCAATGCCAGTGTGCGTGAAAGGCCGGGCAAAGGTGACCCGTACTCGGGGAAGCTCGCCCATGAGTTGCGTCTGCTGCCGACGCATCCAGAGAATGCACACCTTGCATCCACGGACGTGGGCCTTCACGGCATTCTTCACCTTGGGAATCCAGAATTTTGCTCGCAGCACTCGCACCATTAATTGATTACCGCCGTGCAGGGTGATGCGGTGTACGAAATCGATGAGGAGGCGGGTCAGAGCGTTGTACGGTAGGAGGATGGGATGACGCTCATCATAGTTGAGCGATTCGGAGGCTCGCAGGCGCCCGCAAGAACTAAGGATACCAAGCTGGTCTAGAAATGGATTCAAATTCGCCAGTGAACTTGATGATGGAATCGGACAACCTTCGGACAGGCAGCGGATTTCTGCAGCAAACTCTCTACGCTGCGCCTGCTGGATCAGGACTCTTTCAGCTGCGTGCAGTTCTTCACTGGAGAGCTCGGGGGTTGCTGCCCGAGACGGTTGCCGACAACAGAAACGACAGACATAAGCTGTCACCCGCAGGACCCTGCCGAAGTCCGAGAACCGGTCGGTTAGGTCGGCCTCCGCCTGGGTGGCGATGTGACATCGTGCCCGTCGTTCTATCTCCGTTTCCAATACAATACCCGGAGATGTCGGCCAACACTCGGAAGGGAGACGAAGCCAGTCTGGTCCATGCCACCACAGCTGGCTAGCAGCTAAGTCGGCTGCCTCTACTCCCCGGCTCGCTAGATCGGCTGGATCCTCAGACCGCACATGAGCCCAGTCGCGGACTGCCGTGTGTTGATGAATTGATCCTGCTTTGCCTGCCATCGGATGCCTAGTGTTTTGGCGGTGCTTGCGTCCTCCAGCTCTAGAAATTTGGCATTTAGGGAATGCTCCTGCGGAATATCGTGTAACACGTCTTTCTGATTGGAGGTCCACTTACGGAGAGGAAAACCAGCGGAGGCGAGGACTTGCTGAAGCTCCCGGATCGTCGCGCGAGCTTCTTCATGTAGCGACGCAAAATCTCGCTCGCCCGGGGGTGCTTTTGCTCCACTTCCGCAGCTAATTGAATGAGTACGCAGATCGCCAGGAACGGGTTCACCCCAAAGGTGACTGTTTGGAGTTCAAAGTCCTGAAGGATACCATTTTTTTCTCGACCAAGATGCGCTGAAAAGGGGTATGATCGGAGGATATGTGAATTTGGCGATACATCTGCGTGATGTCGGCATTGAACACAACTCGGAAGAAGCGCCATTTGAGGATCTGTATCGTGAGGTTTGCTTGAAGGGTAGGGCCAGGGTGCAGGATATCATTCAAGCTAACATCTCTGGTGGACGGATTTGAAGCGTTGAAGACGACACGGAGCTTGGTCGTGGTGCTTTCGGGCTAAAACAACGCTTGATGGGGCAAATAGAATTTTTGGAATCAGTAGGGGGTGGAATGCGAATCGTATGCCTTAATTCCTCATATTTACGCAGGACTGCTTCGTATTGCCCTTACAAGACTATGGTCCTCCCTAGGCGAGCCTCATTCTTGAGGAATTGGGTCATGGCGATGAATCTGGAATACCCTAAGTCTATGTTTTCCGGGTATTTGAAAGGTAAGGACACTACAAACCGTCCGTCCTCCCTTCGATTGGTGGTCTCCCGGAAATGAGTTTCGCACATTTTGTCATCTTCTTCCGGTTTTACTGGAAGATCTTCCACCTCCCGAAATTTGGTGAGCAACTTATCCAAACTCATGTTGCTTGGGACTACAGTGACCCTTGCGGCCAGAATGGATGACGAAGGAGTGGGAGACTTGGCCATGGGTCCACATAGAACCCACCCAAATATAGTTTCAAGGCCGACGAGAGAACCGCATATGTCCTTTTTGATCCTTTCCCCTAGGATTTGGGGGAAAAGGTCGACACCGATTAGCAAATCAATGTTGGAACTCTGATTAAAGTGGGGGTCGGCTAAGACTATACCCGTGATGTTTCCTTCTAATTTCGCGGGAATCGGACAGGACGGAAGGGAGCCGGCAAGATTCGGTAGGACGAAAGCAGACATTTCCACCTCTTTTTCTGGTTTCCGCCAAGACGCAAGTCGCAATTGACACAGCTTTCGAGGGCGAGCCGCCACGCATTCGAAAATGCCACTGATTTGCGCGTCGATCACACGAAACGGTGGTTTCACCAGGTTAAACATTATTTCTGATACAAAGGTGCCCTCCGAACCAGTGTCGATTAACGCTCGAGCATGGAATTCGGTCCCTAGATGACGGATGGTCACCATAGCGGTCCCAAGTAAGCCCTTGCGTGGGGCGGAAACCAGGAAATTGTGGATGGGGTGACTCGAGGAAGGGCTCTCATCGGAATCAGTGCGCGTTGGAGGCGCGGTGGGCTGCGTTCGGAAAGGATTCGATGCTGGAGGAACGGCAGACGGTGCCCGGTGCAGCAGCGTATGATGCCGCTCATTGCACGTATGACAACTGTGGTCGCTGGGACAGTCACGTAACTGATGACCGCGGGCGAAACAATTCAGACATAGTTTTTGCTGCTTGATGGCTGTCATTCGAATCGGATGATTCTGTCTCCCACACAGTTTACAGGACACTGGCGTCACAGTCACCTGAGTGCTCAGTGCTTGAAACCTGGTGGGTGGAGCGGATCTTCGGACAGCGGAGATATGACTGGAGACAAGTTGAACAGAATTTTTGTCTAAGTGGCTACTAACTGCCGCTTATTTTCAAAGCGTGCCTTCAAATGCTCCCATGCCGCATAAAAACCGTCGTTGGTAAGAGATGAGCTAGACACGATTGCCTTAGCCTCGCCTCTGGTCTTGGATAGGAGGTGGAACAATTTCTCCACCGGCGCCAACATCGGATTGTCGGCGTACATCGCTGTAAACAAGTCGCGGAAGGTAGGCCATTGATTATAATCCCCGGAAAATACGTCCACCTCGCACGGAGGTAGTCGATAGCCTTGGGTGACTTGGCTCGCGGAGTGCGGTGTTGGCGGGTGAGGAGCAGGGGGTGTTCAATGCGTTCTCCGAGAGTGGCGCATCGGACATATACCATGTAGGCGTACTCACATTTGAGCTTGACTGTTGAGAGATCAGAGTGATATTCTTCACACGTATCCACGGAAAGTGCTCGCGTACACGTCAGATACTCCGCCTCTACTCTGCCCCAAAAGACTTTATTCTGGTCGAGGTGCATCTGTAGAGCAAACATGGAAACTTCCTCTTCGATCGAAGCCATTGTGTTCACTTCGAACACGGTCAGACTATCGCAGGCTGCGATGAAATGACTTAACGCCATCTTGGATGCGAATAAACGCTTTTGGGACTCGGATCTAGTCAGGACTTGGGCAGTTGGAACCGAGATGGTGATTCGATCAGGCTTCGGGAGACTCTTGGCAGGGTCTGTGGGCATAGTCGGATCAGACACCGGCTACCCAATGAAAAGTAAGAAATGGATGCGGAACCTGGAGTGGAATGTATTGTACGTAGGTAATAATAACAAAAAAGAACGGAGCTAAACACCATGGAGGACAGTGCTAGAGAATGTGGACTGTAAATGTGGAACGTATAAGTATAAGGAATGTGTATGGTTATAATAATTATGTATGGAATATTTGAAATGTTTATATAAAGGTTATGCAGTAATATAAGTTATATGTTTAAAAAAGTTATATGTATAAAAAATAATGTCACTATATGGACTTAGTGCAGGAAATAGATGACATGTAGGAACGAAAGTAGCGTATGGATAGACGAAAACGGACACAAAAAATGTTGAACGGACGAGCGAAAGTGGTACCAACAGATTTGAATCTTGAGCGGTATTCGGTTAATTAGTTTTTTTTTATATATATATATACCGGAATACTACCGAGACCTGGCGTCGGGCTTAAAGTAACCTTGCTCGGAATTGCGCGGAATTTTTTATAGGGGAAAAAACTCTGTATTTCGGGCGCAGGTTTGGGGTCGATTGTTCTCGGGACCCGACAACTTAACCACTTCGCTTCGGACAAAAAAAATGAAAATTTTTTTAGAAGAAACAATTTTTTATCAAATTTATTAATTTTAATCCTAGTTTTAATCCTCATCTGAGCATCACTGACGAATGGACAGCTGTGAAAAAGCTCACTGCCCGTTTTTTTCTTGTGTTGTTGTGGAAAAAAAAATAAATTAATCAAATTTCGATTTGATTAATTTACTTTACGGACACCTTTTATTTTGGAGGAAAATTCACAACACAGGAAAATGCGCGACCGCCTTATATACACAATGCCCATATGTAACTGCAAGTGCATATATTGTATGCGTATGTATTGTAATGCCTGTGTGGCATCGCCGGCCCACGGACAGACCTCCCACCTCGCGCCGCCCCGACCTGCTGGCAACCCTGGGCGAAAAAGGAACGGCAAGGCCGGAAGGCGCAGGCGCAGCCAACTTAATTGTTTTCATTTTGATTTTGTATATAAGAGAGAGATTGAAGTGTGAAACGAAATAAACAGCGATTGAAAACGTCCACTAAGCCATCCAGCGTCGACGACGTACGGAGCATCTTGGGCTCGTCCAGCAGCGGGAAGCCAATTTAATCCGATCCTGCTGCCCTTGTTCGATGGCACCGGCTCGTGGATTGAATTCGAGCGTCTACTGGACACCGTGGCATCCTACTACCGACAGATGAGGAAAAGTGTCTGGGCCTGGTGCTAAACTTGCGCGGCCGTGCCACTACTTTTTATGGCACGTTGCCGTCACAGCCCCCGCCCACATACGCGACGCTGTGTGCCGCTATGCGGCAACGTTTTATGTTGGATTGCCGGTCCAGCTACCAACGATTGCCTCATCGAGTGCAGGGACCGCGGGAATCGTTGCCGGATTTGGCCCTGGAGCTGGAACTTTTGGCCCAAGGAGCATTCAGCGGCATACCCGGGCATCTGTATGACCAAATATTGGTGCAACAGTTCGTGGATGGCATACGCGACACGCCGCTGCAATGCTTGGTGATTTCCAGCAAACCTAGCCAACTGCAAGAGGCGCAAGACATGGCGATGCGCGTGCAAGCACAAGTCGGGCGCACACAAGGCCGCCCGATCCTGCACACAGCTGAGGGAGGATACCGGCGACCCGCAAATGTGGGGCAGACGAAGACGAGAACGTCAGCATACTGGTTGAGGACATGAAGGAGCGCGGCGTCATACGGCCGTCCACCAGCCCCTGGTCGTCACCGGTAGTTCTTGTCAAGAAGAAGGATGGATCGACAAGATTTTGCGTCGATTATCGTCGACTGAATGACGTCACCATAAAGGACTCCTACCCGCTGCCCCGAATGGACGACATTTTGGCCACATTGTACGGTTCGAAATGGTTTTCGACGATGGACCTACAAAGTGGGTATTGGCAGGTGCAAATGGACGAATTATCGCGCCAAAACACGGCGTTCACTTGTGATGCTGGGCTGTTCGAGTTTAATGTTATGTAACGCCCCTGCAACCTTCGAACGCCTGATGGACAACCTTTTGACAGGAATGAACTGGAAGTCTGCCCTGGTATATCTGGACGATGTCATCATTCACTCCAGCTCTGCAGAAGAGCACCTTATCCATCTGCAAGAAATATTTGAGCGATTGTTACGAGCGGGCCTCAAACTTAGCCCCAAGAAATGCAGTTTCTTTCAGAAACAGGTGACCTACCTTGGCCATATCGTAGGCCGAGGTGGGCTACAGGCATGCCCGTCCAAGATCGACCAAGTGCTCGCTTGGCCCGTGCCGCGAGACAAGAAGGAAGTGCGCTCGTTATTGGGTCTTTGCTCTTATTACCGCAAGTTCATTGCGGACTTCGCCGCTATCGCTCGGCCATTGCATCAGCTGACGGAAAATATGCGGCCATTCGCTTGGGACCACGCCACCAATCAGTCAAAACCAGCTGAAGCAATGTTTAACCACAGCCCCAATTATGAGCTTCCCCAGTGAAGCGGGCAAGTTTGTACTGGATAAGACGCTTCTAACTTTGGGGCAGGACGACATGACCACACAGCACCGCAAGGGCTTACAACACGGAAACGCTGATAGCCTTTCAAGACGGCCCTGTAATGACTGCCCCACGTGCGACCGAGCGGAGCAAAAAGACGGTACTCATATTTTGTACACGCAAGTCCTTCTACCCGACCATCATAAAGCGCAGGAGTCGGACGAGACTCTAATTAGAGTAACCAGTGGCTAACCAACAGTCAGAGACCGCCTAGGACGACACTATGGGGCGAAAGTACTGAAGTCAAAGCGCTGTGGCATCTTTTCGATCGGCTGCCCATAGACGACCGTGGAGTTATCACCATCAAAAACACCGAGAATGCACCAGTGGCCCTCGTACCACGCTCGCTTGTCGACACCGCCATTCGCGGCGTACACAATTCATCTACTGGTGGTCACTTCGGTGTAAAGAAGACACTGGCTAAGGCAAAAAAGCGGTATTACTGGATAGGCCAGAGCGCCGTCATATCAATCTGGTGCGCTCGCTGTCCTACATGTAACGCACGGAAAGGTCGGACACTTACAACCGAGCAGCATAGAAGCGCCCTTTGAACGTCTGGCAATTGACATTCTAGGACCGTTGCCCACCACACCCCGGGGCAACCGTTTTGTTGCTGTGGTCATGGACTATTTTACCAAATGGCCCGAATCTGTGGCCATTCCTGATCAGACAGCCGAAACTGTAGCCCGAGCCATGGTACAACACGTATTCTGTCGCTTCGGCATTCCTTTCGTCCTGCACTCTGACCAAGGACGTAACTTCGAGGCTAACATCTTTCAAGCTTGCATGCAGCTACTAGGGGTAGAAAAAACGCGAACTACTCCCTTACACCCCCAATCCGATGGAATTTCCTCCAGTCAACATGAATGGGATGAGCTGCTTCCGCTAGCACTATAGGCCTACCGATCCGCACCGCACGAGAGTACAGGGTTCTCGCCAGCTTTGTTAACCTTTGGACGCAAACTGCGATTACCCTGCGAGCTGCTATTCGGTAGTCTGAATCTCGACCCCACGGAGTACCCCGAATTCGTCGGGAAACTACAAGACCATTTGCAAGTGGTAAATGTAAGTGCCCGCTGCCAACTTCTAGCCGCTGCCCAAGCTAATAAAGCATCGCCGGCCCACGGACAGATCTCCCACCTCGATCTCCCCCATCTGCTGGCAACCCTGGGCAAAAAAGGAAAGGCAAGGACGGAAGGCGCAGGCGCAGCCAACTTAATTGATTTGATTTTGATTTTGTACATAAGAGAGAGATTGAAGTGTGAAAAGAAATAAACAGCGATTGAAAACGTTCACTAAGCCATCCGCCGCTACTGCTTGTTTCTTTCCTCTGTAGCTTGACCCCCTTCACCCAGTTTTAATACCCGAAGCAACCGCTCGGCCACGGGTAAGGCTCTGAAGCTTCCGAAAGCTGAATTGCGCTACAGTATGTATGGAGGTATGTGGCTGTATATAAGCCGCGGCAGCGCACTATTGAACACTTTAGAAAAACAAAAAACAAAAAATCGCACGATTTTCTTTTTTAATCAAACTTCCGGACTTGGAATTGGAAAAATCGAGGGACTTTAGGCACTTGGATGGTTTTTTTTTTGTTTTTCAGCGGGAACCGCACTCGCGTATGTGTAGACGGATGTACATATGTATGTATGTATATGTGATGGACCAATGAATATGTAGATGGTCATTTATATGTATATGTATATATGTACATATGTACATATATGTACTGAGATAAATATATGTATTTCAGGAAGGAAAAAAGTGAACAGGACAATAAAACCAAGGACTGGGAAACATGTACATATGTCCATACAATTCAGAGTGAAAAGTTGGAATAAGAAATTTGTCTACTTATCGGAATCTCCACCAGGGCAAATGCTGGGGCGAACGGATCGAATATCAGCTAGACAATTTGTGGTATTCAAAATCGGGGCCAGTCCCTGTAGTGTGGTGGGCCTTGGGCAGAGAAAAAAAACAAGAGCGTCGGCTGCGGTTTTTTCTCTTCTATATATGTTCACTTTATTCACATAAATTGATATTATATTGGAAAAAGATATATGTAAATCAAAAAGCAAAGAGAAAAATTTGACTGTCTATGATGGCGGCCTCCATCAAACTTGCTCGTCACGCGCCAGTGTGCCCGTGCGGCACCTGGCCATAAATCTTCCCCGCCGCTGCTCTTGGTCACCGTCGGCGTGAACTTTCGCAAAACAATGACTTTTAAAACGTTTTGGATTAATTTTCAAATGCAGAATAAAATGATATTTTATTTACGTAATTTCTATATTTTCTTTGGTGTCCTAATAATAATAAGGAAACATATATCAAATTTCAAACCTTAGATTTTTTAATTTTAAAAGAGCGTGTATTTATATGACTTTTTTTTCTCATTTCATCAAATGGTCAAAGTTTGTTAAAACTGAATCAGAATTGAGCGTATCTATCATAATTGGATAATATACTTTTCTATACACCTCACAATACCAATACAATAGTATAGATTTAAGCATAAGTTTCGTAAGAAAAAATTTTTTGTATGTGTATAGAAGCTTTCGGGAATTAAGCGAGTACGTATCAATGATGTTTACTAAGGACAAAAAGATTAATTCTCCACGCCCTTGATTTAAATTTATCATGCAAATGTATATATAAATGTATACAAAATAAAGTGCGCTAATTTGCTTTTTTTAAGGTTATGGGACTTTGAGAACCTGGCAATAATCTCAATCACTAAGAGTAAAATATAAAGTGTTAGTGCAGCGAGTGTTAAAAAATGAGAAATAAGACAAAACAAGCGATCAAAGGGCGCTTTAAACTTGGAACTAGTTGCTAAATATTTTTGGTTTTCCGATGTAAAGACTTCTCGGTCAGGGGTACGAGGGCTGCTATATAAATGTCTGAAAAAACTAATGTCAATGCGAAAAATATGGCAAAGGTCATAATAATTTGTAGCATTTTTTAGCACAAATGTATATGCGAACAACAGTTTTATGCACAATTGTATTTTGTTTTACTTACAATAAGTTTAAAAAATCAATTTGGGAAACCAATGGATATTTCTTTAGAGGGTTTTGGTAGGATCGCCGGCCCACGGACAGACCTCCCACCTCGCGCCGCCCCGATCTGCTGGCAACCCTGGGCAAAAAAGGAAAGGCAAGGCCGGAAGGCGCAGGCGCAGCCAACTTAATTGATTTGATTTTGATTTTGTACATAAGAGAGAGATTGAAGTGTGAAAAGAAATAAACAGCGATTGAAAACGTTCACTAAGCCATCCGCCGCTACTGCTTGTTTCTTTCCTCTGTAGCTTGACCCTCTTCACCCAGTTTTAATACTCGAAGCAACCGCTCGGCCACGGGTAAGGCTCTGAAGCTTCCGAAAGCTAAATTGCGCTACAGTATGTATGGAGGTATGTGGCTGTATATAAGCCGCGGCAGCGCACTATTGAACACTTTGGAAAAACAAAAAAGAAAAAATCGCGCGATTTTCTTTTTTAATCAAAATGCCGGACTTGGAATTGGAAAAATCGCGGGACTTTAGGCACTTGGATGGTTTTTTTTTTTGTTTTTCAGCGGGAACCGCACTCGCGTATGTGTAGACGGATGTACATATGTATGTGTGTATATGTGATGGACCAATGAATATGTAGATGGGCATTTATATGTATATGTATATATGTACATATGTACATATATGTACTGAGATAAATCTATGTATTTCAGGAAGGAAAAAAGTGAACAGGCCAATAAAACCAAGGACTGGGAAACATGTACATATGTCCATACAATTCAGAGTAAAAAGTTGCTATGGAAAAAGCGGGAACTTTTCACTGCAGGTCTGTATGTATGTATTTGGAATTTTTAATTGAAATGGAATAAGATATTTGTCTACTTATCGGAATCTCCACCAGGGCAAATGCTGGGGCGAACGGATCGAATATTATCCGGCTCGAAGGACCAATGATTGTGGGAGGGTGGAGCTCTGATCCAGCTAGACAATTTGTGGTATTCAAAATCGGGGCCAGTCCCTGTAGTGTGGTGGGCCTTGGGCAGAGAAAAAAACAAGAGCGTCGGCTTCGGTTTTTTCTCTTCTATATATGTTCACTTTATTCACATAAATTGATATTATATTGAAAAAAGATATATGTAAATCAAAAAGCAAAGAGAAAAATTTGACTGTCTATGATGGCGGCCTCCATCAAACTTGCTCGTCACGCGCCAGTGTGCCCGTGCGGCACCTGGCCATAAATCTTCCCCGCCGCTGCTCTTGGTCACCGTCGGCGTGAACTTTCGCAAAACAATGACTTTTAAAACGTTTTGGATTAATTTTCAAATGCAGAATAAAATGATATTTTATTTTCGTAATTTCTATATTTTCTTTGGTGTCCTAATAATAATAAGGAAACATATATCAAATTTCAAACCTTAGATTTTTTAATTTTAAAAGAGCGTGTATTTATATGACTTTTTTTCTCATTTCATCAAATGGTCAAAGTTTGTTAAAACTGAATCAGAATTGAGCGTATCTATCATAATTGGATAATATACTTTTCTATACACCTCACAATACCAATACAATAGTATAGATTTAAGCATAAGTTTCGTAAGAAAAAATTTTTTGTATGTGTATAGAAGCTTTCGGGAATTAAGCGAGTACGTATCAATGATGTTTACTAAGGACAAAAAGATTAATTCTCCACGCCCTTGATTTAAATTTATCATGCAAATGTATATATAAATGTATACAAAATAAAGTGCGCTAATTTGCTTTTTTTAAGGTTATGGGACTTTGAGAACCTGGCAATAATCTTAATCACTAAGAGTAAAATATAAAGTGTTAGAGCAGCGAGTGTTAAAAAATGAGAAATAAGACAAAACAAGCGATCAAAGGGTGCTTAAAACTTGGAACTAGTTGCTAAATATTTTTGGTTTCCCGATGTAAAGACTTCTCGGTCAGGGGTACGAGGGCTGCTATATAAATGTCTGGAAAAACTAATGTCAATGCGAAAAATCTGGCAAAAGTCATAATAATTTGTAGCATTTTTTAGCACAAATGTATATGCGAACAACAGTTTTATGCACAATTGTATTTTGTTTTACTTACAATAAGTTTAAAAAATCAATTTGGGAAACCAATGGATATTTCTTTAGAGAGTTTTGGTACGATCGCCGGCCCACGGACAGACCTCCCACCTCGCGCCGCCCCGACCTGCTGGCAACCCTGGGCAAAAAAGGAAAGGCAAGGCCGGAAGGCGCAGGCGCAGCCAACTTAGTTGATTTGATTTTGATTTTGTACATAAGAGAGAGATTGAAGTGTGAAAAGAAATAAACAGCGATTGAAAACGTTCACTAAGCCATCCGCCGCTACTGCTTGTTTCTTTCCTCTGTAGCTTGACCCTCTTCACCCAGTTTTAATACTCGAAGCAACCGCTCGGCCACGGGTAAGGCTCTGAAGCTTCCGAAAGCTAAATTGCGCTACAGTATGTATGGAGGTATGTGGCTGTATATAAGCCGCGGCAGCGCACTATTGAACACTTTGGAAAAACAAAAAAGAAAAAATCGCGCGATTTTCTTTTTTAATCAAAATGCCGGACTTGGAATTGGAAAAATCGCGAGACTTTAGGCACTTGGATGGTTTTTTTTTTTGTTTTTCAGCGGGAACCGCACTCGCGTATGTGTAGACGGATGTACATATGTATGTGTGTATATGTGATGGACCAATGAATATGTAGATGGGCATTTATATGTATATGTATATATGTACATATGTACATATATGTACTGAGATAAATATATGTATTTCAGGAAGGAAAAAAGTGAACAGGCCAATAAAACCAAGGACTGGGAAACATGTACATATGTCCATACAATTCAGAGTAAAAAGTTGCTATGGAAAAAGCGGGAACTTTTCACTGCAGGTCTGTATGTATGTATTTGGAATTTTTAATTGAAATGGAATAAGATATTTGTCTACTTATCGGAATCTCCACCAGGGCAAATGCTGGGGCGAACGGATCGAATATTATCCGGCTCGAAGGACCAATGATTGTGGGAGGGTGGAGCTCTGATCCAGCTAGACAATTTGTGGTATTCAAAATCGGGGCCAGTCCCTGTAGTGTGGTGGGCCTTGGGCAGAGAAAAAAAACAAGAGCGTCGGCTTCGGTTTTTTCTCTTCTATATATGTTCACTTTATTCACATAAATTGATATTATATTGAAAAAAGATATATGTAAATCAAAAAGCAAAGAGAAAAATTTGACTGTCTATGATGGCGGCCTCCATCAAACTTGCTCGTCACGCGCCAGTGTGCCCGTGCGGCACCTGGCCATAAATCTTCCCCGCCGCTGCTCTTGGTCACCGTCGGCGTGAACTTTCGCAAAACAATGACTTTTAAAACGTTTTGGATTAATTTTCAAATGCAGAATAAAATGATATTTTATTTACGTAATTTCTATATTTTCTTTGGTGTCCTAATAATAATAAGGAAACATATATCAAATTTCAAACCTTAGATTTTTTAATTTTAAAAGAGCGTGTATTTATATGACTTTTTTTTCTCATTTCATCAAATGGTCAAAGTTTGTTAAAACTGAATCAGAATTGAGCGTATCTATCATAATTGGATAATATACTTTTCTATACACCTCACAATACCAATACAATAGTATAGATTTAAGCATAAGTTTCGTAAGAAAAAATTTTTTGTATGTGTATAGAAGCTTTCGGGAATTAAGCGAGTACGTATCAATGATGTTTACTAAGGACAAAAAGATTAATTCTCCACGCCCTTGATTTAAATTTATCATGCAAATGTATATATAAATGTATACAAAATAAAGTGCGCTAATTTGCTTTTTTTAAGGTTATGGGACTTTGAGAACCTGGCAATAATCTTAATCACTAAGAGTAAAATATAAAGTGTTAGAGCAGCGAGTGTTAAAAAATGAGAAATAAGACAAAACAAGCGATCAAAGGGCGCTTAAAACTTGGAACTAGTTGCTAAATATTTTTGGTTTCCCGATGTAAAGACTTCTCGGTCAGGGGTACGAGGGCTGCTATATAAATGTCTGGAAAAACTAATGTCAATGCGAAAAATCTGGCAAAAGTCATAATAATTTGTAGCATTTTTTAGCACAAATGTATATGCGAACAACAGTTTTATGCACAATTGTATTTTGTTTTACTTACAATAAGTTTAAAAAATCAATTTGGGAAACCAATGGATATTTCTTTAGAGGGTTTTGGTAGGATCGCCGGCCCACGGACAGACCTCCACCTCGCGCCGCCCCGATCTGCTGGCAACCCTGGGCAAAAAAGGAAAGGCAAGGCCGGAAGGCGCAGGCGCAGCCAACTTAGTTGATTTGATTTTGATTTTGTACATAAGAGAGAGATTGAAGTGTGAAAAGAAATAAACAGCGATTGAAAACGTTCACTAAGCCATCCGCCGCTACTGCTTGTTTCTTTCCTCTGTAGCTTGACCCTCTTCACCCAGTTTTAATATTCGAAGCAACCGCTCGGCCACGGGTAAGGCTCTGAAGCTTCCGAAAGCTAAATTGCGCTACAGTATGTATGGAGGTATGTGGCTGTATATAAGCCGCGGCAGCGCACTATTGAACACTTTGGAAAAACAAAAAAGAAAAAATCGCGCAATTTCCTTTTCTTATCAAAATGCCGGACTTGGAATTGGAAAAATCGCGAGACTTTAGGCACTTGGATGGTTTTTTTTTTTGTTTTTCAGCGGGAACCGCACTCGCGTATGTGTAGACGGATGTACATATGTATGTGTGTATATGTGATGGACCAATGAATATGTAGATGGGCATTTATATGTATATGTATATATGTACATATGTACATATATGTACTGAGATAAATATATGTATTTCAGGAAGGAAAAAAGTGAACAGGCCAATAAAACCAAGGACTGGGAAACATGTACATATGTCCATACAATTCAGAGTAAAAAGTTGCTATGGAAAAAGCGGGAACTTTTCACTGCAGGTCTGTATGTATGTATTTGGAATTTTTAATTGAAATGGAATAAGATATTTGTCTACTTATCGGAATCTCCACCAGGGCAAATGCTGGGGCGAACGGATCGAATATTATCCGGCTCGAAGGACCAATGATTGTGGGAGGGTGGAGCTCTGATCCAGCTAGACAATTTGTGGTATTCAAAATCGGGGCCAGTCCCTGTAGTGTGGTGGGCCTTGGGCAGAGAAAAAAACAAGAGCGTCGGCTTCGGTTTTTTCTCTTCTATATATGTTCACTTTATTCACATAAATTGATATTATATTGAAAAAGATATATGTAAATCAAAAAGCAAAGAGAAAAATTTGACTGTCTATGATGGCGGCCTCCATCAAACTTGCTCGTCACGCGCCAGTGTGCCCGTGCGGCACCTGGCCATAAATCTTCCCCGCCGCTGCTCTTGGTCACCGTCGGCGTGAACTTTCGCAAAACAATGACTTTTAAAACGTTTTGGATTAATTTTCAAATGCAGAATAAAATGATATTTTATTTACGTAATTTCTATATTTTCTTTGGTGTCCTAATAATAATAAGGAAACATATATCAAATTTCAAACCTTAGATTTTTTAATTTTAAAAGAGCGTGTATTTATATGACTTTTTTTTCTCATTTCATCAAATGGTCAAAGTTTGTTAAAACTGAATCAGAATTGAGCGTATCTATCATAATTGGATAATATACTTTTCTATACACCTCACAATACCAATACAATAGTATAGATTTAAGCATAAGTTTCGTAAGAAAAAATTTTTTGTATGTGTATAGAAGCTTTCGGGAATTAAGCGAGTACGTATCAATGATGTTTACTAAGGACAAAAAGATTAATTCTCCACGCCCTTGATTTAAATTTATCATGCAAATGTATATATAAATGTATACAAAATAAAGTGCGCTAATTTGCTTTTTTTAAGGTTATGGGACTTTGAGAACCTGGCAATAATCTTAATCACTAAGAGTAAAATATAAAGTGTTAGAGCAGCGAGTGTTAAAAAATGAGAAATAAGACAAAACAAGCGATCAAAGGGCGCTTAAAACTTGGAACTAGTTGCTAAATATTTTTGGTTTCCCGATGCAAAGACTTCTCGGTCAGGGGTACGAGGGCTGCTATATAAATGTCTGGAAAAACTAATGTCAATGCGAAAAATCTGGCAAAAGTCATAATAATTTGTAGCATTTTTTAGCACAAATGTATATGCGAACAACAGTTTTATGCACAATTGTATTTTGTTTTACTTACAATAAGTTTAAAAAATCAATTTGGGACACCAATGGATATTTCTTGAGAGGGTTTTGGTAGAATTAGTTTACACAACTTACGACATGGATTATCCCAACAAGAATGTGTCAATAAACTTAGTTCTTTGTATGGCGATAAAGCACCATCGAAAACAATTGTTTATATCTGATATGTAGTATTTAATCGTAGTCATAGTTCAGTCAAGGTCGAATTCTTTGCAGGTCGTTCGGCCGTGGTGCTTCAAAGAACGTTTGTAAAATCAAGAAAGGCGATGAATCATCAACGTATAAGCCGGAAACTAAACTGCAATCGATCAGCCAAATGACCAACTATACCACTAGAGCAACGTCGCACAGTGAGGCCTCTGCCCGAATAGCCGACCAAAAGTCATTTTTTCACTTCACTTTGACGTGTAATACTTCAGAACTAATGGATCCAAAATATTCTTGAAATCGGATAAGAATTGTGGGTAGTACATAATATCAAAGTGGAGACATTTTTCATGTTTTAAAAAAATGTACAATTTTTAGAAAAACTTGCAACTTTGCAAACGGGATATTGGCCGAATGAAGCAACTAATCTTAAATCTTTTTACTTTATTTGAAAAGTAGATCAATTTTTAGTTTTGTGTAGTAAGAAATTTAATGAAAATATTTGAAATATTAAGTAAATTGGAGATGTTTCAAAAACCATTAAATTATCGCATTTTTTAAACTTTGGTAGAGTTGAATTAACAGAGATACACCTAGATACACGATGTATACGGTTCACGAGTATATGGTTCACTCGTGATAGAGGGAATATTAACCTTTCAGACCTATATAGTGCAGTCTTGGGCATTTTTGTGCAAATTTGACAAAAATCGAGAAAACCAATGCAACCTCACGTAAAAAACGCGTTCCAGGTACAAGAGCCCATGCAAATTTGCCAGTAGCATGTGTGTAAAATGAAAATGAGCCATCAATATAAAATAACCTAAAAAAAATCATATAAAAATATTTTTTTCGCAATTTTAATAATAAATTAAAACAAAACATTAAAAATCGGTTTTAATCATTAAATTTAAAAAACAAAATTCATTTGTGATCAAAAAAGCGTTTTTTAAGTGAATTATAGGGGTAAAATATGCCTAGATTGATTGATAGATGATTTTTGACAAGCGAAATGAGTGATGGCCCCACTGTGCGTCGTCAATACTGAGGGCTATTCAGGACTATTTGTTTGCCGGAGATCTATAGAGAAAATTTGCAAAACCACATCGCAGAAAACAGGTGAATTTCTAAGCAAAAATTCAAAACAACCATCTACAGTTCCGACTTAGCATCCAATGACTATTTTTATTTAATCTATTACGAGGTCAAGAATTTACGAGCGCCAAAGAAGCAATTAAAAAGTTCAAAGACCATGTTTCGGAAGTGTCTCAAGATGAATGATAAACTGCATTGACCAAGGGTTGACAGAAAAGCAATAAACCCATTTTTCTTTAAAAATCTTTGTTCTTATCATGTAGGAACATGATAGTAAAAGAAATCCCAAATTAATTGTAAATAACTGCAAGGGTATTTAAACATTGGCATGACTGAATTTAATAATTTTTAATATTAATTAATAGAATATAGCAAGCAAGTGGAAGTTGAACAAATACGGCCATGTTTTAGGAATTATCTTCTCATTATAGTGTTATTCTTAATGAATGTATACTGGATCACATGAAACAATATTTTTATATTGTTTCAATTAATAGTAACGTTTCTTGTGCATCAATTAGCATAACACCCGGAGATTGATTCACTTTAAGTTATTTTACTATAGACCGCGAGAATTTAAGAAGCATAATCAGGTGTCCACCGAGTCAACTAGGGATTCACCCGGAGTTAACTAATACGAAGGCAGCTATTTATATTTCGGGAATTGCAAATAAGTACCAAAATTTTTAAATGAAAATGCCTTTATTTATTTTAATAATATCCTTCCTCACGATCAATACACTTTTGCATTCGTTCGAACCACTGGCCATAATAGTTTTTCCGTTCTTCTTAAGACACCCCTAAAACATGGTTTTTAAACTCTCTGCACTCTCGAAGCTCGCAAATTATTCACCACTCTATTTTTATTTGTCAAGTTGTCAAGTCAAGACTGTAGGGCGGATGAGTCAATGCGATCTTTCAACTGCTTAAAAATTCACCTGTTTGCCGAAGTGTGTGAGAGTATGCATTGTCATGATACACAATGGTTCGTCTTCGGCAGTGACTTTGCTAATTCCTCTGAAAACAAACAAATGGTCGTGAAATAGTCCTACGTTACTCTTGCGAAACAGTGGCCAAACCACCCTTTTTCCTTTCGTGCTCGTTGGATTTTCATGATAAAAAAAACTTTTCATAGAAAACAAATTATTCGAGTGGCCTACAGCAAATAATGTAGGTTTACCAACTAAACTATCCAGGGGGTTGCCGACTGTGCAAGAAGCACTATATGTATGGACAAGAACCTGTTGTTCAGTATCAGTTGTTTGAACTAGAAATATACGGTACCAAACGAAGAGAAGTCAAAATTATAAGAGCTAAGAAGCGGCGGTCTCTACTATTTCATATAAATAGCTAACACATTTAAGGAGGCTACGTAAATCAACGTCTCAATGGAGTCAGATTGCGAATTAACCCGATCTGGAATTTCTGCCCCAAAGTCTGTAAAAAGCGTGTCTGCTATACCACTGCGTGTCTCTTATTTGGATCAGGCTAATTCAGTTTCGGTACTACCGTGAAACTTTCACGTAATTTCAGTGCAATTATTGTCACAAATAAATTTCGCGCAACCTACGAATTTGAGATGGGATCCAACTCTCGAGGAGAAGCCGAGAGCAATTACGGAGGGACTGAAGGCAATTACTGAGGGAAAGAGCAAAGTCGCATGGGCCGTCGTACAGCAGATCGACGATTGTCAAATGCACTTGGCGAAGATGCAGGAGGCGGGAGAAGGGTTCGCTAACAAGATGGGGCAAACGACGCAAGCGCTCTGCTGTGGGCAAGAAAAAGGGACCGGTCGTTGAAATGGCATTAAAATTCTAAAATTCAAAGTTGACCCCACCTTGGAGGGGATCACCAGAATAGTGTCTCTTCTGGAAGACCTTTGAAGGGCAATGGAATATAAAAATTGACGCCTGTGGGAGTAGACCGAATCCTTAGGGTTCATGATAATGAGGCGCCGCCTCTCCGCCGTGCAGTAACCGAGCCGCTTATCTTTGGAAGTTTGCCAACCTCGACTCACTGTCTCTGGGAAAGTCCGGGCAGCGACTTGAGGGATAAGTCATCTGCAGATTTCATCCTCAAATAATACTAAAGTATGAGCTGAAGTTCGTTAGCCAGACCTCTAATGTGATAGACTTAATCCAAGTAGTGGGTAACAATAATAACGCAGGAAGATAGTCGGTTCCCGAAAGACCTTATAGAATAGATTCATTACCTTCAAAGTTGGCTTTGAACGAGAAATACTCCTCAAAACACTAAGGTTCAACGAAACACAAACCGAGCAAATGCAATACAGCAACGGGGCCTGACATGGAGATGATGATGAGGAACTGATGAAAATATTCAAGTTTTCCCAAGAAGCTGACGGAAGCCGACGTCATTGCCTGGGATGAGTATAAATCTCTTTTTCGCTTCATTTAGAAAGGAATACGAGAATAGACGACTAGTGGTAGAATGTATTTGATGCACTGCTACAAACCCGCCTTCCAGGGTACACCCGAATTAACGAGCATAATGGCTGACCCTCTACTAGAAGAAGCGAGAACAGCTAAACTTATCACAAAAAGGAAAATTGATCAAGCAACCAACTATTTTCGATACAGAAATCTCCAGGGATAGGCGGAATGATTTTAAATTTTATATTTAGAATCTTTAAAAATTAATTAAACAGAAAGAAAATACAATCTTTGGCACAGCCTAAATTTGCTTCCTTAATAATTATTGTTTGAAAAAGTTTTAACCTGAGATTTGATTTGGTCTGTTTTTTAACTTATATTACATTATATTTTATTCCACAAGACAAAGTTGGAAAAATAATGCGGATAAAGATTCTAAAGCTTAGGCAAAACATTGAAAAACCTACCCAGTAGAGTGATACTTAGAGTGGTAGTAATTTTGTGTGCTTATATGCGCAAAAATGACCATGCATAACTGAAAACGCTTTACATGAGATTAAGAGAGAATATACTAATCGTTTAAGAATTGTCAGCTTTTTATATGTACCTGGAAGAAGGTGATACAATATCATTGATTAGCCGTTTGAAAGCCACATACAAGTTAGACTGTTCATCTAATAACTACTGAAGGTTGCCCTTTTGGGAGTCGAGTAATTTGGGTTTTGCGATTTTGTAAAATCGCGGTATTTAATTACTATATTTTATTTAATTTCCAATTTTTTTTTAATTTTTTCAAAAGAATCAAAGATTTTTCCAGAATGTTATGTAACAATTTGATCCTATGCAAAATGACATAGATAGCGCGGTTTTAGTTGACTTCTCACTTGCTTTTTCAGTGCAACGCAAAATTATTCAAAATTAATAAGCGATTTTCTCACAACATGATTTTTAAAAGTCATGGACACCGTCACTCCACTAGGCCGATTGTTTAAAAATTTTCAACATTTTTATACCCTTGCAGAGGGTATATTAATTTTGGTCAGAAGTTTGCAACGCACAGAAGGAAGCATCTCCGACTATATAAAGTATATATATTCTTGATCAGCATGAATAGCCGAGTCGATATGACCATGTCCGTCTGTCCGTCTGTCCGTCTGTCTGGATCAACAGCTTCTCCTCCGAGACCATAAGAGCTACAGAGCTGAGATTTTCAGCATAGGCTCCTTTTTGCTGCAGGCATTGTATATCTCGGAATCATCCCGATCGGCCGACTATATCATATAGCTCTCATAGGAACGATCGGTCAGGAATAAGCTTTATCCTCAATAACTCTGTTGTTTTTTAACCGAATGCCACGAAATTTGATATTTATGAGTTTAATATGCTTCTTGATACTTTAACCAAGTTTGATCAGAATCGGACGACTATATCATATAGCTCCCATAGGAACGATCGGTCATGAATAAGGCTTATCCTCAATAACTCTGCTGTTTTTCAACCGAATGCCACGAAATTTGATATTTATGAGTTTAATATGCTTCTTGATACTTCAACCAAGTTTGATCTGAATCGGACGACTATATCATATAACTCCCATAGGACCGATCGGTCATGAATAAGGCTTATCCTCAATAACTCTGTTGTTTTTCAACCGAATGCCACGAAATTTGATATTTATGAGTTTAATATGCTTTTTGATACTTCAACCAAGTCTGATCAGAATCGGTTGGCTATATCATATAGCTGCTATAGGAACAATCGGTACAAAAAAAAATTTTGTATGAAAAATTTTTTTCCTCAAGCTCAAAATATTGAATTTGTAAATTTGGTATGTTTAATACAATAATGCTTCTGGTGAATTATATAGAGAAAATCTGCAAGGGTATACGAACTTCGGCACGGCCGAAGTTAGTCCATCTTTATAGTTTTAATTAATTTAATTAATTCATTTAAAGCTTTTTCATTATAATACTTATTTTAATTTTTACTTAATTATTTTTACCATCTCTTTTATTACTTGACCATCATTTATATTTATTTTCCTCTTTAAGTGGGAGAAACCCCAATGGTCTCGTTACTTTTCCCAATTAGATTCTTTGATATCCTACTCTTAAGCCAGTTGCTAGAAAATTTTCAGACATTTTCTCATGTCCTGTGATACTAACTGTATATACATATGTTGTTATATTGCACATTGTTTAATATACCTTATCTGGGGTTTTCTCTCAACACAAATGCATAATTAACCAGTGAACTAGGTTTCTTACTTTCTAATTAATTTTTCTATATTCACTATATAGTGAATCTCCTTTAAATCAGCTAGGGTAATGCCCGGAGATTGATTTAAACGAAGATGTCTCTATACATGATCAGTGCAGGATCTTCCAGCGAATCAATTGGGGTGTCACCCGGAGACTGATTCACTTAAAGCTACCTACACTATGGATCACTTAAGCTTACGACACATAACAACAATTACTAAGCTTCAGTGAATAGCGAATTCCCTCTAAATCAACTAGGGCGATACCCGGAGATTGATTTAAACGAAAATATCTCTATACGTGACCAGTGTAGACTCTCTGAGTGAAGCAATTAGGGTGTCACCCGGAGATTGATTCACCTAAAACTATCCACACTATGGATCACTTAAGTTTGCTAAACACGTATATATTTTACCACAATGTACAATTAACGCACCCCAACAGAACTAACTAGGGAAACACCCGGAGGCTAGTTCGATTGGTGGTACGATCCACTGGCAACTTCTCACAAAGGCTGTTAGGGCTCACCCGGAGACAGACCTTATGAGAGCCAGGATACACTTTTTATTCACATACACATATGTAAATAAATTGCATAAAATACTAACTATACTATTTAGGGTTTTACCCGGAGAATAATCTAGATCGAACAACAACACTTACAATGAACAATTACATAAAAGACACAATATTCAGAAGGGTAGCTGTCCACTTAGCGCATCCTTGAGGATGATGAACTAACTACCCTGTCTACCATGCATGGCTCAGAAATAATTACACTAATTTGATTTTTGGTGGAGAAAGAAGAGGTTGACAGTTAAGGAAATTGTATCACCCATGACAATTAAAAGAGAGACACTGATTTCTATTAATAGAAATTATAAGAAGATTTTATTTTATTTTTATTAACTACTCTTCATATCTACCACACCGGAAAACTACTGAGAAGCCCGAGCTAGCATCCCCCACCATTTCCCCTTTTTCACTCAACTGCGCTCCATGCCTTGGCTTTTACATACTTCACTTTACGATCTTTAGTTTAGCACTTCTAGGACTTGTGAATAATTGTTTTATATATATATATATTTTTTTTAAGCTTGTTCACATCGGACTGTTCACTTGCCCTAACTTCCGTTTGACTTTTTGGAATTAGATATTTTAGGTCTGCACTCTTCCGAAACATTTTGGTTATTAATTCGCAGGTGTCAAACTAACAAACTTGCATAGCTCTTGGCCTCATTCTGCTATGTCACCGTTGGTAGCGACCAATCAGAGCTGCTGCAGTCGGCCTAATTCTAGTGTGTTCCTTTTGTCTTTTACTTCCGTCAGTACTTTTCCATCGCCAGTTACTTGACGCCTGCGTAATTTTGGCCATAGTTAGACGGCATATGTAGCTTCTGTTTGTATATGTGTATTCGAACCGTTGATTGTGGCTGAGTGTGTATGGGTGAGCGTTGGCAGTGATGCGCAGTAGTGAAGCTAAAAAACTAGTTCCAATTTTGCGACTTAGAATATAATTAGATAACTATAATTTAAACTTCTTTAGAAAAATATAAAAAATTGGCTACTAACTAATCTTAAAATTATAAAAATATAAACGACTTAATATACAAGAATTCATTGTTAAACACTTATGACTAAAAAAATATTAAACTTAACAAACAATGGTCCCATCTGTTGGGACGATACTTAGTGTAAAAAGTGTCGTCACAATTTTATCAAACATAAGTATCTTAATAAGCAGTTAGTCCAATGAATGCTGATAATGTCGGTCAAGTCGCCATTAATCTTTTACTTAATTAGCACATTGAACATTCCTAAAACGAGCGTAATGTAGAGCCTTTGCCACTGAGTACCAATGTTCTAAACTGTGGTAAAGCTTGACTCAACATTGAGTCTTAATATCTGACAGCATTTGCTACTTATGAGGAATTGACAATTACGATGTCTATTTGTCGTCATTTTGTAGCACTTGCCTTAGCAGCAAGTCGAAATTTTCAAAAACGTGTCTGTTATTTTTTCATGTGTGTCGACGCGAAAAAAAGGGCTTTTAAACTGATTAACCTTACCTTAATTCTGAACAAAGTTTCTAAGAATATCAAATGACGGACATGGTCATATCGACTCGGCTATTCATGCTGATCAAGAATATATATACTTTATATAGTCGGAGATGCTGCCTTCTGTGCGTTGCAAACTTCTGACCAAAATTAATATACCCTCTGCAAGGGTATAAATATATATATAACTATATAATATATATAAATACAAGTGACAATAATTAAATCAAAAACTTTATTATAGATTGATGAATTTATATAATATTTATTATATATATAACTACACAAATAAGACGAGAGTACATTATTACCTTAACCCTTTTAAATAACAATGGATATTATAATAACATGAAAAAATATTACTTTATTCCAAAAAATGCCGTCTCACGATTAGCAAAGACGTGGATAGTCTAGCTCAGCCTTGCATTATTAACAGGAGCACCTAAAAAAATATAAAAGCATTTATTAATATCGATTTAAGTAATGATTATCGTATTTTTAAGATATATTTATTTTGGTTAACTAATACGAAGGCAGCTATTTATATTTCGGGAATTGCAAATAAGTACCAAAATTTTTAAATGAAAATGCCTTTATTTATTTTAATAATATCCTTCCTCACGATCAATACACTTTTGCATTCGTTCGAACCACTGGCCATAATAGTTTTTCCGTTCTTCTTAAGACACCTCTAAAACATGGTTTTTAAACTCTTGAACTGCGCTCTCGAAGCTCGCAAATTATTCACCACGCTATTTTTATTTGTCAAGTTGTCAAGTCAAGACTGTAGGGCGGATGAGTCAATGCGATCTTTCAACTGCTTAAAAATTCACCTGTTTGCCGAAGTGTGTGAGAGTATGCATTGTCATGATACACAATGGTTCGTCTTCGGCAGTGACTTTGCGAATTCCTCTGAAAACAAACAAATGGTCGTGAAATAGTCCCACGTTACTCTTGCGGAACAGTGGCCAAACCACCCTTTTTCCTTTCGTGCTCGTTGGATTTGGCGCATCTTGGAACACCAACACGATCGACCGTCCATCATGCTAATATGACATAATATATGTATTAGAACATGTTACATGTTGGGTCACTCCAACTATATTAAAGAATTAACCGAAGAAAATGCGAAAGAACAATCTGCCTTTTTTAAAACTTTGCTATCATGATAAAAAAAAACTTTTCATAGAAAACAAATTATTCGAGTGGCCTACAGCAAATGATGTAGGTTTACCAACTAAACTATCCACGGGGGTGCCGGCTGTGCAAAGATTAATCATCAAGAACAAAGATTAATGTATTTATTCACAAAATAGAAAAGACCAGTCGCCTGCAACTAAAAAAACTTAAGCCCTACTATTCATGGTGAAGATGCTTGGAATATTACAGGACTTAGACCTTAAGAAGGATGCAAGCAATATGCTCAGCGCTGCATCCTCTAGCATCTTCTGGGGGAAAGCACTCTCGATTCCTGAAACTACATCCAATTGAGTTGCAGAAAGGTATACGCAGAAAGCAGGCAGGCATCTATAACAAAGAAAGTACATGAACTCGCCTAGGAGGAGTTGTGTCTCTTCCACTGTAGAATTACATGGAGGGACATTCTCCAAATTTGCCTGTGCGGAAAAAATGAGCATCATCGACCCTGGAAGATGCCCATTTACTAGTTCTCAAAACAACCTCTCAGAGCTTATCTTTTATGGGTCCTTGAAACAGGAATAAGCATAATTGTCGGCGAAGCGCAAATGACGGGCCTCATTCTCTTTACAAGGGATACATGGTTTCCAAAATAGAAAACAATGACAATTCGCATAATAGACAGCTATCAGATAGATGCACGCCAACAATTGTTGAGTCTGGATAGCAAGCGGTGGTATCGTTAAACAATTTTCATCAGTTCGGGAACAGGAAACTGAATTGGAGAAAGTAAAATTAGAAAATTATCAGAGTTGAAATAAAGAAATGCAATAATAAAGAAAAAATCTACAGTTCAGTAAAAAATATCAGTAAATTAAAAAAAAAATTTAACATATAACACTTTATTTCCTCACTTGGTATTAACCTTTTTTCCGCCTTACTGTTGTTAGTGGATACTATTACTATCTAAAATCCATACAACCATTAATAACCTATTGGATTATCAAAAAGCTCCTGCCGCATTAATGAACAGAACTTAGAAGGTTACGAATTAGACAAAAATTTGGAAGAACACCAACAGCCAAACAATTACGAAACGCTTTCTGACAACCCCTTCTTCTTCACTATCCCGATTAAAAAAATATCAAAGAAGCTTACTTCAGCCGTGCCGAATTTTGTACGCCCTTGTGGATTAATTAATTACTTTCACCGTCATATGGGCTTCAAGATTTTTTAAACATTCAAAATATAAAATTTTAAAAATGTTGAAGCAAAAATAGCAACTCAAGAAAAATTGAGTGCTCCACGGCTGGTATTGAACCCTCATCCATTTCGATTTTGATGCCTTTATTGACAATAAGTCGGGGAAAACGACAAAGATCCTGCTTAACAGATATTGTCGCAATTGTTTAATCGAATTTACAACTGCAAAGGTTTCCAATTTATATGAGCGATATCTTGATGCTGCAAGTGATTACAAGTGGTTTGTTATCAATTTTGTGTAGCAAAATAGCACCGTAGCCTATACTATCTGTATGCAATTCGATCAAAGAAGCTAACTTCGGCCGTGCCGAAGTTTGTATACCCTTGCAGATTAATTGATTACTTTTTCCGTCATATCGGATTCAAGATAGTTTAAAAATTGAAAATATAAAATTTAAAAAAATTTGAAGCAAAAAAACGAAACAGAAAGACAACGCTCATGTCATTTCTAGAATTGATCTCTACCTACTGCGTTAACAAACTTCAAATTCACGGCCTTGCCATTTCGGTATATATTGCAAGCGTCCAGCTTCTCGCTCTCTAAATTTTCGGACGAATTCAAGAAAACAACAACACAATACAAATAGTTTTCTGTCTGTTTCTCTTTCGCACTCTGCTTGTAGTTCTCAAGCAGAGTCTCAAGCATGTGTTCGCATATATGTATGTATGTTATTTGTATTTACTTGGCTGCAGATACATACTTACTGATGCTGATGGTGGTTGATTCATTGATTTATGTAAATTAGAATTACCAAAATTTGGTTGAGACAGCTCAAAAAATAAAAAAAATTTTCTGACATGAACTGTTTTGAACAAAACAAATTTTTACCGAGGTACCTCTGAACTTTCCTATTTATCTGTACCTTATAGTTGTTCGATCCGTCCAATTTTTATACCCTGTACCCATAGGATTCAAGGGTAAATTAAAGTCGCCAAAATGTATGTAACAGGCAGAAGGAAAATTTTCCGACCCCATAAAGTATATATATTCTTGATCAGCATCAACAGCCGAGTCGATATAGCCATGTCCGTCTGTCCGTCTGTCCGTCCGTCTGTCCGTCCTTCTGTCCGTCCGTCTGTCCGTCTGTCCGTCCGTCTGTCCGTCCGTCTGTCCGTCCGTCCGTATGAACACCTAGATCTCAGAGACTATAAGAGCTAGAGTAACCAAACTTGGTGTCAACATCCGTCTAGTGTATAAGCAGATCAAGTTTGTTTCAAATTTTTGCCACGCCCACTTCCGCCCCCGCAAATTAGAAAAAAACTATAACTAGAGTACTATTAGAGTTACAGTATTTATGATCGAAATCGGTCAATAAATATCGGAGATGTAGATATATATGTTTTGTACTGAAATTCTATGGGCAGCGGCAGCTGAAGCGTGTGAGCGAGATAGCATGCGCACGTTGCGTTCATTTGTACCGAATGACGCATTAGTTTCGTTCACTGAGATGAGTGAGCGAGAAAGCATGAATTTGCTGTTTTGGCTTGTTAAGAGAATTTTATGAAAAATTTGATTCAATTAATGAGGATTGCGAAGGAGTCTGTTTAAATGAAATACTTTTTTTTGGTACAGGGTATACTCCAAGTCGGCAGGGATGACCTGCTTACTTCATTTATATAAATTCTAACAACATACCTAGAACTTTCAAGTTCATGCTAAAGTATTTAATCAAGAACACTTAAGAAGACGTCTGATCACTCTGAGTTGCAATTTTGATTTGTGAAAAGCTTACTAAGAGCTGCAGCTGTGCGAAAATTAACACATGTTCCTGATTTTAATGCTATTTTTTTAAGGTCCCGTTACAAATCCAGAAAAAAACATTTTGACATAAAAAAGTTTGGACATTTTCGATTGAATATGATTACATATTGTTAAAATATTTTGGACGCAACCACACAGTGTTTGCCGATTCAGTGACGCAGTAACATCAAATATGTATAAGAGATATAGGAGATATAGGAGAACTCCAAACTGGAGCCATATGGAATAACACTTTTCAGTGTTACAATTATTATTTTCATTGCACTTACATCGAAATACAATTTAACAATATTTTTTTTCTTTTTAACGATCGCTCGAGAACGAGCCCAAATCACAACACTGACTCTGCGTCTCAAACATTGCTGTTAATACAATAGCGTTGCATAGTGATACATGATAAACTGCTGCTATTCTGCTTTTGTCCTCTACTATGACCACTACTACTACCACGCAACTAGGACTAAAATCAATCATTGTAAATTAGTGTAACTGAAGAACCACAATTAAGAACAATAAAAAAATTCAAAAAAATAATAATAATTGCTGCACAGCAAATTATGATTGGTTGATATAAGGAATTAGCTAGCGGTTCTGCATATGCGACAACCATAAAAAAATATATTTTATTTCCGAAAGGAAAACATGCTGTTTCCTACGTAGAAGTCATAGACCTTAGAGAACAGAATTAAAGATATCAATCATTTCCCCATATCTTTAAATTACTGAGTATATAAATTTATTTGATTACATAATTTGTACTTACCAATATAACTAAGAAGAACCGGAAGAAATATTAATCCATGTGCTGCTCCAATAATCACAATTCCTAAATACATACGAAAATAGAATACCTGAAAAATCTGACTTTTAGCAAAAGCTAATACCAAAATTCCAGCAAACTTTGTTAGAGTAATACCAGAAAATACTGAACTACCCATTTTTGCTAAGCTCTCTGAAGATCGATTTAGTTGAGATGTTTCCTTTGAAATTGAGAAGCTATGCACTAAATGCGAGCAGAATTCTACAGAAATCCCTACAGCCATTACGAGATTTACAAGAGAAACAGCATTAAGAGATATATTCCAGCAAAACATGAGACCACCCAAATTAATTATAATCATAGTAATGGTAATAATAACCACTAAAGCGGAATGAATATCAAAGCCCATTAATATGAAAGTCGCAAAAAATATGGACAAAACTGAAACTGCTATGCTTCGTAAAACATCCGACCACATATTTAAATATTGCTCATAGAATACGTAGAACACCGAATACGGAAACACTTCGACTTTTAATGCCAACTCCAGAGGCATGCCATTTGATATTAATCTGCCTTGTATCATGTGGGTAATATTAGTTGATATTTTCCTAGCTGATTGTAGCGCTAAAAAATAGTCAGATGAAGTTTTTAATATTGAATGATAAGCCATGAAAAAAGAAGCGCTAATATTGAATAAATGGTGGTCATAGCTATATCGGACAGCATTATTGTAGGCAGCATGTCCAGCTTTGGCACATGTATCATCAGGATTATCTTTTAAAAAAAACGGTAAATATTTGTCGAACTCTTTCTGAACAGGTCTTTCAAGCGCATTTTTCTTTATGATGCAAACTGAGCAAGACGTATCTGAAAAAAAGAAAAATTGGAAATTAAATTAATAAGGTTTAAGTAATAATATTTCAAACATGAAGTGTCTTAAAAAATGTATTTTAGGCACATGTAAATGTTTTCTCGATCTATCCGAGTTGTCGTGTAAAATCCAAATGCCATATATTGTAGGTCTGAGAGGTTATTAAAGACAACCGATATGAGTTTCATGACCTTTGAAAAAAAAGAGAATGTATATATTGTTCTTTCAGGTACATATACATAAGTATATCAAAAATCTTTTTGGCGCTCCCTTTGATGGAAGATATTGCAAGGTGCTACAAACACGGAATTTAAATTCAATCTTGGTTCAGTTTCTCGGGTAATTTTATTGCAATGTGATATTGCAATATTAAAGGCGGATAGGAGCAACTATTGATTTGGTCTAAGTCGATGTTAGCGATTGCTCCTATTAAGTGTTGCTTCTTTCCTACCACCAACCAGTTTAAGCCGAAAAAGCTAAGGCCATCGGTCAGAGAAATTAATGTAGGTATTTTTAGAACGTAAGCTGTTAAAGCGATAAGAGTCTTTGTCTATTGAAAACGATGTAAGGTTTTTGAGTTTTCGTCATGTTTAATCCGGTGAAGTCCAGAAGTTAAGACAAGATAAGAATAATACAGGGGCTGTCTGGTTGATGAAAAATATCGTCTATTCTCAGTAAGTAAAATTTAATTAAATTAATTAATTAATTAATTAATTACTACTAAACGCTATCTCATAGGGTCCCCGGAAGAGATGGTACTAACAGTATTCAACTTTTGTACTCGGAAGTTAATACCTGTATGATGTCATCTTTAATTAGCTTGTCCTCAAATTTGGAATTTTACATTTACAAGTGCTGGAAATTTTACAGTTCTTTCCGCGCGTTGGTTCACCATTCTTAAATCTAAACTTTTGCTTATAGAATTTATTTATTGAGATTTATTCGTTGTAGTTGGTTTTTATTCTGAGCACATTATAAGTCTAAATAAGCATTTCCAAGGTAAAAGCGAATAATTATACAAAAGCTCAATGTAACTTATTAGTTTTTGAATTTGTTTCATGTTTTGCTTTTAAATTGAGAGGATTTTTGTGATAAGAAGAGCCAATAAAAAACTTCGGCCGTGCCGAAGTTCGTATACCCTTGCAGATTTTCTCTATATAATTCACCAAAAGCATTATTGTAAATTAAACATACCAAATTTACAAATTCAAAATTTTGAGCTTGAGAAAAAAAATTTTCCATACAAAATTTTTTTTTGTACCGATTGTTCCTATAGCAGCTATATGGTACAGCCAACAGATTCTGATAAAACTTGGTTGAAGTATCAAGAAGCATATTAAACTCATAAATATCAAATTTCGTGGCATTCGGTTGAAAAACAACAGAGTTATTGAGGATAAACCTTATTCATGACCGATCGGTCCTATGGGAGCTATATGATATAGTCGTCCGATTCAGATAAAACTTGGTTGAAGTATCAAGAAGCATATTAAACTCATAAATATCAAATTTCGTGGCATTCGGTTGAAAAACAACAGTTATTGAGGATAAACCGTATTTATGACCGATCGTTCCTATGGGAGCTATATGATATAGTCGTCCGATTCTGATCAAACTTGGTTAAAGTATCGAGAAGCATATTAAACTCATAAATATCAAATTTCGTGGCATTCGGTTGAAAAACAACAGTTATTGAGGATAAACCGTATTTATGACCGATCGTTCCTATGGGAGCTATATGATATAGTCGTCCGATTCTGATCAAACTTGGTTAAAGTATCGAGAAGCATATTAAACTCATAAATATCAAATTTCGTGGCATTCGGTTAAAAAACAACGGAGTTATTGAGGATAAAGCTTATTCCTGACCGATCGTTCCTATGGGAGCTATATGATATAGTCGTCCGATCGGGATGATTCCGAGATATACAATGCCTGCAGCAAAAAGGAGCCTATGCTGAAAATCTCAGCTCTCTAGCTCTTATGGTCTCGGAGGAGAAGCTGTTGATCCAGACAGACGGACAGACGGACAGACGGACATGGTCATATCGACTCGGCTATTCATGCTGATCAAGAATATATATACTTTATATAGTCGGAGATGCTTCCTTCTGTGCGTTGCAAACTTCTGACCAAAATTAATATACCCTCTGCAAGGGTATAACAAGGAAACATGTGAGTAAAACATAAGTACATGTAAACTTAAATTGCATTGCTAATTAAATCAACAAAGTACAACAAACAAAAAAAGGAATAAACCGCAAGTGAGAGTGCAAAAAATAAATTCAAACAAACCGGGATAAACCAGTTTCATTTAAATTACCTTCCTCAATATTCATTTTTTACCTACCAAAATACGATGCATAAATAAATAAATATCTGAATTAGATTTTCCAAGCCAAAAAATTGAGAAATTTTAAAGTCTTTTGTGGATATGTTAATAAAACAAACCCAAACAAATAAAGAATAATTAATAATACATTTTTTCTCGTGGAATAAAATATAAATAAATGAAATCCCTTTTACTCTGAAATCATTGTAAAGAATAAAAACAATTATTTTGTAACAATTATCATGTAACAAATGAGAACATTTCGAATTTTTTTTTATTACAAATAATTCTATTTGTGAACGTAATAAAATAATAAACACAAACTTTTATCTCTTATGGGCGACTCTGACGTAGAATCTCTGTGCGACTTTTTTGATAAACTAAAAACAATCTGCCGTTCCCTGTAGCAGTGTTAGTGATTGTTGGAATAGTTCAAACAAAATAGAGAGCATAAAAATGGATGCAAAACAGGTAGAAGCTGTAGTTCTCGGCGTCGTTCAAAGCGCTCTCACGTGACAAAAGAGGGAATTCGATCAAAATTCAATTCGCTGAGCTGACAAATAAGCTGGAAAGTGTCAAGTTTAGGACCAGGCGGCTCAAGCTCATAAAAAAATAGAAATTGTCAGAGGGTCGACCCCTCTGCAATGAAACCCTAGACGTCGTAAAGTCCCTTCCCGATTTTGAAGGGAAACAAGAGACGTACGTTGCGCCCACAATATTTTTAAAGAACATAATGGCAGTTCCAGGTATTATCAGGCAGTAGCTATCATAAGAAATAAAAGGCCCGGCCGATACGGCATTTAATACAGTCTTAAATTTTAACGCAATTATAGACATTGGATTTCACTTATGCGGATAAGCGACCGATATATTTATTAGAACGAGACCTATCTACATTGAGGCAAGGGAACTTGTCCCTTGTAGAATGCTACGAGCGGGTTGAGCAGAAGCTAGCTTTGATTACTAATAAAACAATTATGAGCTACAATCACGAGTTGGCAATCGCAATGAATGAAAACTATCTTTCAGATGCACTCTGTGTCTTTATATCGGGTACACGGAAAACCCTAAGTGACGTCTTATTCTCATCCAAAAGACCTCCTATAGAAATAATCTATGACAGATCAGCCGAATAACTTGTTGAGATCGGCAATAGACTTCAAAAAGCACAGGTTGACTTGTTAGAATACCATAACAAAAACAGGCAGATAAAAACCTATCAAGAAAGAGAGAAAGTATTGGTCAAACGCAACAAAAGATTAGGAAACAAAATGACCCCCCAACGCACAACGGTGCTGATAAAAGGGAGGGTGGTCCATAAGGACAATAATAATAAACCACTTAATGTTTTTTTTTGTTGACACATCACCGCCATGTTAGGAGTCTAAATTTCTTAGGAACAGTGTTTAAGGTAGTTGCCGGCAGTTCAGGCTTTGAGGATTGAGAACAGTTAAAATTCCAGGAAAGAGAGCTCCTCGCTGCCGAACGTAAACAGATAGCTATTAATACTGCCACTCAGGAACAGATCAATAAACTCACCGATAGCTTACTTAAAGCCTCAAAATATAAAAAGATCGACACTGGACATTTATTCGAAATATTACTTACCAGAACTACAAAGCCTGATCATCTCTCTTGCGAAATTAAATACAGTAAACCCAATAATTTTAGACCAAAGCGATGTATGTAAGATAAACCCAATAATTTTAGACCAAAGCGATGTATGTAAGATAAAGGTACTCTCTACAAATATTTGCATAACAACTATCCTTGAAATACCTATCGTCAAAGTTTTACAAAATGACAACTTTCTCTTTTTTATGATTAAATACCCTAGACCTAATTTAATTTGTAAGAAGATAAACATCTACCCGGTACAAAGAAATTCGACAATACTGCGCCTCGAGAATAACAACATCCGATTGTGAGGGCAACATCACCGCCCTAAAGAATTGCAGCATGGAAATCTCAACATCATTTTGTAAAGCCTTGCAGCAGCAAACTTGCGCTCAGCAACTCCACGCTGGACTAACAGCGCATTGCGACACACAGCCCAGCCATTTGGAGCCAGTCACAGCAGTAGACAATGGCGTCATAATAATCAATGATCAAAATGGCATAGTCAATGAAATGGACAAAGAGACCACAATGGTGAAAGGCACATTCCGGATCACGTTTGAGAAGGAGGATCACATCAACGGCACGACTTACAGGAATAACAAGGGCATCCAAAAAATGTTCCCGGGATCGGCGGCCGTCTCCCTCGTTAACATAACGGGCCATCGAGCAATCCTCAGTTTGCCATACTTACGCAGGCTGACCGTCGACAACTTGAGTCATCTTGAAGAAGTAGACTGCCCTTTGCATATTGGCAAACGCCTTGGCAGTAAAAAGAGTCATTCGAGCAAAGAAAAACAAACGTCGCACAGTGGGGCCATCGCTCATTTCGCTTGTCAAAAGCATATCTTCTAAAGTAGTGAAGCGATTTTCAAAATTTAAAATTGATAGCTAATTCCTTAAGCTTCAAATTGAGTGGTTGCCGAAGGTGCCGACCGAAGGTGCGCGGGTTACCTTGATATTCAAGGTCTAAGTTGAAAAATATTTCTAGGCATATTTTTCCCCTATAATTCGCTTAAAAAACACTTTTTTTAAATTTAATGATTAAAACAAATTTTTTAATATTTTGTTTTAATTTATTATTAAAATTGCGAAAAAAAAATTTGTTTTTTTTATGATTTTTTAGGTTATTTTATATTGACGGCTCATTTTCATTTTACACACATGCTACTGGCAAATTTGCATGCGCTCTTCTACCTGGAACGCGTTTTTTACGCGAGGTTGCATTGGTTTTCTCGATTTTTGGCAAATTTGCACAAAAATGCGCAAGACTACACTATATAGGTCTGAAAGGTGAATATTCCCTCTATCACGTGTATAGGGTTTCATCGGTTTCATCTCGGTGTATCTCTGTTGATTAAACTCCACCAAAGTTTAAAAAATGCGATAATTTAATGTTTTTTTGAAACATCTCCAATTTACTCAATATGTATTTCAAATTTGATTAAATTGATCTACTTTTCAAATAAAGGAAAAATATTTAAGATAAGTTGCTTCATTCGGCCAACATCCCGTTTCAAAGTTGCAAGTTTTCCTAAAAATTTACATTTTTTCCAAACATGAAAAATGTCTCCACTTTGAGACGATGTTCTGAAGTATTACCTGTCGATTTCATTATTCACTTTTCCCCAACGCGAGAGAGGGAAAAAATGATTTTTGGTCAGCTATTCGGGCAGAGGCCCCACTGTGCGTCGCCCAGAAGATTTCTAAGTCGTCATAGCTAACCTGAGAAAGGCCGAGGATGCCCTTAATCTTCACGAAGGAGGAGTTAACACAGCGGTCCATTCGACAGGGCAACCAACACTCAAAAATGCTAGGTAAGCATTTTATGGTGTGCACTGCATAACAGAATAGAGGAGTGACGACCGGATGCCACTGCACGATCAGCACGTCGTAGGTGGGAACCGTATCGTCAGCGGTTTGTGGCGGGCTTCGCTGGGTAGCTTAAATATTTGCTTTAATATTTAAGTTAGTTCTGAAGTAACCAACGGAGAAGCCAAACGGCTCTTAACATTATAAACTTTGAATAAATTTTATATTATTTAAGTATAATATTTTGCGTCATGGCGAAAATTTTCACAAATTTCAATTTTTTCTAAATCGCTGTTTTTGTTCCGATACAGTTTCCTATTTGAGTAATTTTGAAAATTTCATTTTACATTTTAGCTTAAAAAAGCCCCAAATATTCCTACAAATTCGAAATTCGAGGAAATTCTTTCTATGCAATACGGGACCCGTAAGCTTGCAGCTATATAGTTAATTTTATAAATAAAACCCAAAGAATTTTCAAGCTGATACGTGAATCCGTAACAAGTATTAAAAGGGACAACTTATGCATCAGGCAAAAGCTGCAATATATTGGTCACCAATTCATTCGCGGCACTAAAATATCTGCTCAGAAAGCTGCCAATTGCTGTCTAGGCATGTCTATGTCCAATATTATTCACAAAGATAGGTTTATAAATACATTCATATTTATTTTGCTTACTTTCTAATTATATACGGAATATTTTGGAATGCAGAATATTTTAAAATAAGAAAATAAAATATTAACCAAAATACAGGAATACACAAAATGTGTGTACTATAACTCGAATTGTTTCGAGTGCCTTTGGTTTTGCCAAACTTTTCATTCCATTTTGCGCTTTATTCTTCCTTACTGTTTTGTTTTGGTGCTGTGAGTTATGACACCCAATGTTCATACATACTCCCACTGACTCACTTCATTCTGTGCGCGCACTCATTCTATGCAATTCCATTCGAATCCATTAAATTGTGTTGAGTGAAGTCGTGCAGCTCCAAATTAAATACCTTAGCAACAAAGTTATATTATGTAAGCAATGCTGATGCGCCAGAATATAGTTCAGTGCTCTGCACTAGCGACACCAAGTAACTGAAGCCTGATTCTTCCTAAAGCTGAAGTGCCACGCTGCTTGGAATGTTGAGTCGGCTTGCCGACCATGGCATGATGCATTGGCTTTTAAGGTAAGCTTATGCTTTGTATCTTTAGGCCAGTTTCATTTTGAATAAAGAGCCGTAATTTAAATTGTATTTAATTAAATATATTGCTGAGCCACAAGGCCAGTAATCACTAAGGACAATAACATAATCACCATAACTTTGATTGCTCCTGCCAAGAAGTTGCCGCTAGTCCGTCTACCCTGTGAACCATCGCGGGACACCTAAATTAATATAATTGACGCAGAACGGATTAGAACCTAATCAAGTTTTAATATACTTAAAACAAAAGCATGTAAGTTTGACAAGTGAACTCAAAAACAAAATGAAATCAAACCAAAAAATTTGCCATTACACACTTTTACTATATGTGTTGAATATATAGGAAGGCATTTATAGGGCAAATATATATATAACGCCATGGGTCCCTCGCAAATCCAAGCATTTGTAGAAAATGTCGTCAGACAGGCATTGGCGAAAAGGGTACAGACCTTGCAGGTGGCAGCACATAGCTCTCATGCAACACTATGATTAGTGACATATGAGGAGGAGAGCGCTGATTTGCTCAACGTTGAAGTTGGAGCCAACGACCTAAAGACTTGCCATCTGCACTAGCTCTAGCCAGTAAGCCATAGAAGAGCGAAATCAAGCTGTTGTAAACAACAAGGGCCGTCCCCATGGCCCTATCTGGTAAGCTAAAACCAATGGGGAAGACCATGGCCAAGAGGGGAACCCTTATTACAAGCGCTGGAAGGACGTTTCACAGGAACAACCTAATTAGGACAGCCAAGCACAAGCTCCACAGCCGATGGACGTTGACTCTTCGTCTAAATTTAGGCAGTGTACTAACTACAATCAGCACAATCCAAACGAATTTAACGCACCAAAAAGGAGAAACTTCTCAGACCGCCAAACAGACGACAATATTTTAATAACATTGTACAGTAAGATTCTGACGAACCTAAGGCAGCTGCAGTCGAAGACATTGACAGCAAAATTGCAAATACGCCCAAAGCGAGGATTCTATCAATTTTTTAGACAACAGTCCCGACTGCCGTTCATTAAACGACGGCTGGCTCAGAGAACACTAAAAATGTTTATCAACTCAGGCGCGGCAAAAAATTACGTTAAGCCCATAAATAAGCTAAAGACCATAATGCCAGTCGCTAAGTCATTCTCGGTGAATTCAGTGGTTCCACCAAAATTGAACAAAAGTGCCTCATGAACCTTTTAAAGCACACCTCTCCATTTTTTTTACTACACACTCTCAGCTCGTTTGATGCCATTATAGGATTCGACCTGTTAGCACGGGCCGTGTAAAGTTGAACTTAACAGGGGACAATCTATAGTATCAGGGCACGTCTGAGAAAACTCAATACTACAGCTGCTCTGATGTAAATTTCACTAATGTGAATGATATCGTGGTTCCCGCGCCCATTAAGAAAGAGTTGAAAAACATGATCCTTCAGAGGAAGAAAGCTTTTTGAACTGCACCTGAAGCTCTCCCATTTAACACCGCAGTCACCGCCACGATTCGCACAATAGACAACGGTATAGACAACGTCCTACCCAAATCTAATAGGCGTTGCTGACTTTGTTAACGGTGAGGCCACCAAGGTCACCATAAAACTGCCCAACTTGGGTTGTTGACAAAAAATGCACAGATGGCTATGGTGACCCAAAAAAGAGGTGTGTTCATTGATTTCAGGAAACCAACGAACAACCCCTAACCGCTACCCAATGACCAGCATTCCCATGATTTTAACAAACCTTGAGAGTTCTAAATTTTTCACCACCCTCGATTTCAAATCAGGATACCACCAGATCTACCATGCGGAACATGTCCGCGAGAAAACAGTATCTTCTGTTTGCGGCGGAAAATACGAATTTTGTCGTCTGCCCTTTGGTTTGAAATATGCGGGCAGTATTCTCAAAAAATCAATCAGACCATGTCCGGCATATGGATACAGTGCTGAAATGCCTTATCGACGCAAACACGAGTATAAGCCAAGATAAGCCTAGTTTTTTCAAAGAAAGCATAGAGTATCTCGGATCTATAGTAAGTAAAAACGGGGCAAAATCCCAAAAAAGTCAGGGCCATTCAAGAACACCCCGAACCCAAAAGCGTTTATAGCGTCAGATTTTTCAGAGGATTGACAAGCTACTACAGAGTCTTCATAAAAGACTTTGCAGCTATAGCTCGTCCAATAGCAGACATTTTAAAAGTAGAAAACGGTTTGGTGAGTAAGCCCAAGTCCAAAAATATCACAGCTGAATTTAATCAAATCCAGCGTAATGTATTTGAACGTTAACGCAACATTTTGGCGTTGGAAGACGTCATTCTTATGTACCCCGATGCCCCTGACAATGAAATTGGCGCGGAGAAGGCAGGGATATCACTATTATGTCTCGTACTTTGAAAAATGCCGAGTTAAATTACGGCATTGTTTAGACTATAGGTGAATTGCAAAACTTTCTATAAGGTTCAAGGGAAATTAACAGCCCCTCACCTTTGCAGTAGTCGATAAAAAGACTAACGCGAAAGTAAAGAGGTAAAAAGCCTACATTGACCAACATAATGCTAAAGTTTGATATAAGCCAGGGGGAGAAAATTTTGTAGCTCTCCCTAGGCAAAATCTTAACTGCAAAACGAATCTCAATCAGACGCTGTCACTATTCACAGCGAACTCTCAATGACCTACACGGCCAAATCAACGGATGAATCATTAAACTGCTTCAAAAAATAAATCATACTAAAGGAAGCAGGTTTTCTACTTAAGCGAAACTTACTATTATTTTAAAGCAAAACACGCCACTTGATCAATTTTACTGACAAGAGGAGTATATTCAAAATACTTAAAGAAGTTCTAAACAAGGAAGTCGTAAACTCCTTACAGTGCGATTTCTCCAAGCTAGCAAGCTTTCAGCACCAATTAATTTCCCATTTCACTGTTACCCAATTTCGATACTGTAAAAATGTTGTTTAGGACATTACAAATAAAAATAAACAATTAGAAATCGTCATTGCTGAACATAATAGGGCGCACAAAGCGGCTGCGGCAAATCCCTCGTGACTATTACTTTCCCAGAATGAGTAACTTAGCCAAAGAAGTGGTGGCGAACTGCATGGTTTACACCCAAGAAAAATATGACAGGCACCCGAAAAAGCAAAAACTTGGTGAAACACTCTAATTCGCACAGGTACAACCCTTGTTGTCCAGAAGAATAATTGACGTCAAAGGCGCTTTGCTAAAAATTGCAAATGTCTCCCAACATCAAAACAAAATATTTTGCGACAATGCGGACGCTTTCAACTCTGAAACCCTTATTCAATGTTGAAGAACCATTACAACATTAACATTACAACATTGACATTGTAAACGCACCCCCACTCCATAGCTCGTCAAATAGACAAGTGGAACAATTCCACAGCACTCTAACTGAAATTCCAGGTGCCTAAAAATAGATAAAAAAGAAATCGACGACAAAGCTAATTCTGATAGCAACAATAGAATATAACAAAACACTGCATTTGGTCACCCGCGAGAAATCAATTGAGGTTGTACACTCAGGTTCCGATAAACGCTGTTCAAACATCAAATCTAGGCTAATTAAAGCCTACCATGGGTAGGTGCAACCCAACCAGACAAGATTGTGAGTTTGAAGAAGGAGAAGTTTTCCTAAAAAATAAAAAAATATTAGGAAATAAATTAACTCGTCTATACACAGAGCAGGGTGTAGAAGCAGAAGAGAACGTCTGTTCTCATTAAGCGGAGGGTGGTCCACAAAGACAACCTAACGTAGATTTCTCCTGTCATTTAGCTAGAAGACAAGAAATATACAAAACTAAACCTCCTTTATGTTGAATTTCCAGGATTACCCTCCTGATGCTCATCGCTCTAGCAGTAGTTCGGATCACTGAATTTTGCATCCCAATTACATCCCAATAATAGACGCTAGTATTCGAACAATGTGACTGCTTGAGGCGCACCAGGAACATCTCAGAATTCACTAGCATAATAGATGAAACAGAAAAATTGTCCGATTCTTTTCCCCAGTCACATATTCGTAAATTGCTACATGTTGACTCAGACCACTTAAGAAAACTGCTGTCTGTTAAAATACATCATAGAATGCCTCGGATTTCTTAAAAATTAGAATAACAGGAGCTCTAGACAGACAGCCATTAATTCCGAAACTCAGAAACAGATAAATATGCTAACATATAAATATTATTAATCAAATCCTAAAAGCCCGCAAAAAACAATTTTGTTGATACTCTACACTTATACGAAGCACTTTTAGCAAGGAATAGAATGCCAACCACTGAAATCCAAAATTTAATTCTCACAAATACCCTGTCTAAATCTAATAAAATAAACCTATAGTAAGCTGACTTGAGTTCATTCAAAACAAGGCACTCCAATAGTTAGCTTACTAGAAGTCTGGAGAATTAGGGTCCTCAAGTCCGATGATATAATCCACATATTAATAGCTTATCCAAAGGTCGAATTCAGATGTAAAAAAGTCATCTTCTATCCTGTATCCCACCAACAAACCATCCCACGGCTCGACGAAGCCACATTGACCGAATGTGATGAGGACACATTTGCAGTCACAAAATGCATCCAGACCACACATAATACCATTTAAGAGCGGTCACGACGCAAAACCTGTGCGCGTTCACTCTACGTGGTTCAATGTCACACTCCTGCTAAGAAGTTGCCGCTAGTCCACCTACCTTATGAACCTAAAATAATATAATTTATATTTTACCGGCTGTTCGGAGAAGAACTCTTCAAAGTAGTGGCCTTCTGCCTTTACCAACATAAAACTAATACTTGGCCTTAGCGCCAAAACATATGTTGGTTTTTGTTCATAAAAGTTAGATCAATTGTCAAACCCACTGCTTGGTTGCCCTAAAACTGTTTATTTATTTATATACTTATTATTTTACTCGTTTATTTATTTATATAATTATTTATTAATTCATTTTTTTATTAGCTTTTTAGCTATTTATCAATTTTTTTATAGATATGGAGCAACATGGTTAGGAGGGGAGGACAGAGGGTAAGCGGAGGCATTTGGCGGTGTCCGCCGTTGGTAACCAAAAAGGCGATCTAAAAAAATAGATCATAAATTATGAAATAAATTGGCGGAATTATTATATTAGCATAAATACTTGGATTTTTTTACACCGTACACAGTAAATTTAATAAAAGGTGTGGCACCTGAAACCCGGCCCTGCCGAACGTAAGGACCAATAAGCATCAGTACAAGAGGTTCTATGTACTTTTGGAACTTACAAATGGTCGACCGACAGCCAACACGAATAAATATACATATGCTTAGGGTTGTTCCAACACTCAACGGTGGTACGATAATAGTACTAATATAAAGTACTGTAGAATCCGAATGACAATTAAAGAGACCAGGTAAAACGCGCACTAATAAAGTTTGTTAGTTTTCACCGTTTTTTACTTTTTGGTATTATTTCCATCTTCTTTTTCACTGTGATCCCCTGGGAACTGGTGTTCTTTGTATGATTTGCGATAGCTTTCGTTAATCAGTTTTGGTTTTCATAAAGGGCGCCGTTTTACCCGGGTCTTAAATATAGACCATCCTGTAGTTGAGTTATGGTGGAACAAGTTATGGCAAGATTACGCCACACTAATGTACAATTATATATGAGCAAAAAATAGAGTGCGCTCAGATAGGGTAGAAAATATAGTAAGCTTAAACTAAATTGCAACTAGAGTAGGACATTGTAGGGCTGAAAACATTACATATATTCTGATGTCCGAGATTTTTTAACTTCATAACCATCTTAACAGTTTCTTATGAAACTGTTAATCACAATTTGTTAAATGGTTCAAATACCTTTGCTAAAAGCGACTGGTCCAAAAATTGGTTTTAATATAGAAGTATTTTTAAAAATCCGTTTATGTGACCAATTAAAACAAAACTGACAAATTTTATTACCTATTACAAAGTTATCGCATAAAGATATCGCTTGAAATGATTGAGACTTGTCCAATAGTATTTTAAGTATTATACGTAACGCGAATATTAGAAAATAATTTTAATTACCTTGGTGTGGACAGAAGCTTCCATTATGCGGATTGAATTTGCAACATGACGATGCTGAAGCCCAATCAAAGTAATCATCCATCCAACTGGAGGCTGGTCGAGCAATATATGTTACATTTGATTGTCTGCTAGCTAAATAAATTTGTGTAAGAAGGCTGTCATCATTACAATATCGGCTTGAACATATAAAATTCTGAATAAAACTGTCAGAATAATTTAAATTCCCTTTTAGAACAAAATATACTGGTGGACCAATGTTAAGGTGCTTGTTTAAGGACTTGAAATAATGTAAGACAAAACTGTCCTCAGGCATAGCTAATTCTTGGTTCAGACCTATATCAACCTGTGGAACAATTGCAATGCTCGCACATAACCACCCGAAAAATATGATCATTACTGAAACTCTTACATTTTTCTTCATTAAGAAAGGTACATACATAATTCTAAAAAATTTATATAAAAGGCTTTCGTTAATATTGATTATATCTGATTTATTTCCTTTAAGAAAGCAGCACACGTCTAGACGGTTATCATCCTTTCGTTTTGTGTCTAATGCGAATAAACTTACAAAGCAAGTTATTTGTAAAATGAAGTCAACTAGAAGCGCCACGCCGGCATACAATGCAAATGCCTTTACTGCAGGCATGTCTGATAAAGCACCAAGGAAAAAACAACAGCATTCACTAACAGAGGTTAATAACATACTAGGTCCAACACGGCCAAGTATTCGCCCAATGTGCTCCTCGTGAGTTTCATTTGTTTTCCGAAAATTTCTTTGATGGGTTTGAACAAGAATAAAAATGTTATCGACTCCAACTGCTAATACTAAAAATGGTATAACTTCAATGATGATCAACGTAGCGGGTACACCAGCATAACCAAATATGCCTATAGAGGATACTACTGAAGCTAAGACAATTATAACTCCGCCCATTCCTAATGTAATTTTACTATCTATTAAAGCTCTTTTAAACTCTTGTACGTGACCTAGCGCAATGGCAATATACATAAACATAATTAAGTAAGATACCAAGATTGTCAACACATCCGACTGCGATTCGCGATTTAACTCATCCTCTATTGAACGTTCTGCTGTAAAAGCTATATCCATATACGCACTCATGTTTTTTCTTGTATAATTAAGCATAAACTCAACAAAATGTTTTTCCCATTCTAATGCATAGACTAACTCTTCTTTACTATGGTGATTCTTTACTAAAAATGTCAAAATTAATGCATCGGCTAACTCATATTTTGTGCTCCCTGTTAATTGCTCTCCAAACTTTAAAAATCCACCTAACGCTATTGCGGGATCTACGGGTCCCCCGTACGGTGCTAAACATAAATATGGATTACTTGTACACTGATAGATTTCATCCAAATATGTTACCTGAAATTTAAAAGGAAATACAAATTTTAAAGACTCGGTTATAAATACAGGTGAGGGGAATTGTATAGATTTTATTTTGGTTGACTTTTATACCGTTGCAGAAGTTGTAATGAAATTGATCAAATGTTTGCAACCCAAAGAATAAAGGGTTTCCGACACACATTAATATATTAATATATCTACACTAGTCGGCAAAAGTATTTAGACATGAAAAATTCGCAACATTTTTGCTAATAACTTTTTTCTGTTCATAAAGAAAATATTTTTATTAATTTTCATAAATTGGTTTAGTTTTGTAGTTAAACTTAAAAATATAAAAGGATGGATTATTCTGAGTAATGTGTGGAAAAATTTTTTTAGTTACAAATTAAGCATGGCATAAGTATTTGGACTTATTTTTTTAATGCCATTAATTCAAAATTTTTAAAGAAGAAGAAAGAAAAATTGTACAAATAATTAAAAAATATACCCTCCTTTGGCGTCTAGCACCTTTTGCAGACGTTTTGGTACAGACTCAACCAAGCTATGGATATAATCCAAGGAAATATCCTAGAGTCTGTATTTCAATAATTGTTTCATCTCGACTTCTGGAGAGGTTAGCAGACCTTTTTTTTTTTTTAAATCGACCAGAGGTTTTCTATAATATTGAGATCTGGACTTTGAGGGGGCCAATCCAACGTTTTAACTCCCGAATCTTTTAACAACTCCATAACTTGCTTTGCCTTATGGCATGGAGCGTTGTCCTGTTAGAATATAAAGGACTCTCCAATCAACTTATCCCCGAGGGGAATACATAATGATTCAGAACCTCTAAATACTTGTCTTTGTTCATGGTAACATCAATAGCAACCAAATCTCCACAGCCAGTAAATGCAAAGCATACCCAAAACATTACGGACCCACCTGAATGGCTTATTCTTTCACACACTGGTGCAACTTTTTTTCGATATGCTTTGGTAAGCGAACGTAAACCGATCGTATGTCCCAGAATTGGCCTCTTAGAGACGTTTACACAAGGTGCTGTCACTAATGTCAATTTTGCCTCCTTCTTTTAACTGATTAGCAGCTGATTGCGGAGTCAGTAAGACATTTTGCTTAAATTTCCGCAGAATATACCGATCATCATGTTGAGTTGTTTTACGTGGTCGGCCACTACGGGGTACGTTTTTTGTTGTTTGTTTTTTCACCATTTTAAGTAACTTTTTGAATGTTTTAAGTAACTTTTTCAAACTTATAGCCACATAAATACTTAAATTTGGCTAAACTTGAACAAAATTTTGCCATTAGTCCAGTATGAAATCAAATGTCTAAATACTTATGCCATGGACAAAATCATTGTCTGTCTAGCTTTGTAATCAGAAGAAGGATAATTCAAAAGGCAATCAGAGAAAAAAACACCTTACATGTAACTGTAATTGCAATCTTTGTTTTAAGCATAAATAGTTCACCGTTTAGTTACCAAAAATGAAAAAACACCATCCGACAGTCGAATATATATGAAAATTATAGTTGCAAATTTGTTGTTATCTTCTAATGCACGAACGGTCGAATCGAGTTGGATTTAGGGTTTGTTAGTATGGTCGTGTACATGGTTCATACGATATTTAATTTAAACACGTGATTTTGCCTATATAACAAAAACAACAATATATTGGTAGGCTAGGAAATCATTTTCTTTTAAGCTCTTCAAATGAATTATTAATAACGTTCACGTGTCTCCGTACACGTGGTTCGTGAAGTATTTCAACCAATAGATCACAATGTGAACAAAATTAGAATCCAATTGGTTGATTATGCACTGTTGACAGTGCAACATCAATAAATAGACGTACGCGTCCTTCAATTCAAAGCTGACGTCGCGACGTACTAATTTTTGTGCGGCAATTGGATCAGTAATATAGATACGTTTACATTCTATCAAAGGATTAAAATTTGCATATCGTAAATAAAAAAAAAACAAAGATTATGGAAAAGATGATTAAACCATTTAACGGTGAAAACTATCCTGTGTGAAAATTTAGAATAAAAGCACTTCTTGCCGAGCAAAATGCATTAAAAGTTATTGATAGTGAGTCTCCTGAAGAAACAGATGATAGTTGGGTTAAGGCCGAACGGTATGCAAAAAGTATAGTGGTCGAGCATTTAAGCGACGCATTCTTGAATTTGGGATCAATAAACAGCACAGTACGCGAAATTCTAAAGAACCTGGATTCAGTGTATGAGCGAAACTCTGGCAAGTTTCGCACCTACTGCTCACTTTGCCAATATCATATGACGGGGTCATCACTGCGATAGAGACACTATCGGAAAAAAACCTTACTCTAGTTTTTGTTAAAAACTCTTTGTTAGACCAAATTAAAGAAATTAAACAACGCTAATAATGACACAAGTAAGAAAGTATTGCACGCTGAGGCTAAAAATAATTTTAATATAAACTATAAGAATAATTATAATAACAATAATAAATATAAATATAAAAATCAAAATTATAATAAAAATAATAATACTCGCAAGCCAGATAATGCAAAACCCAAACCAAATATTATAAAATGTCACCACTGTGACAAGCCAAGGCACATAAAAATAAATTGTTATGGCTATAAAAAACAATTAAATGAAAATAATAAAGAAAATAACATACAAGCTCATATTGCAACAACAACGCCAGGTTTCGCTTTCATGATTAAAAGTTTATATACAAAAAATAAAATGTTTAACACGAATGTGAACTTTGTCCTTGATTTGGGTGCCTCCGACCACATCATAAATGATGAGACACTTTTTGTGGATTTTGCTGATCTACAAACTCCAGTGAAGATTGCTATCGCCAAGGAAGTACAATACATCTTTGCAAACAAACGTGCAATCGTTCGTCTGGATAATGGAAACCAGATAACACTGGAAGATGTATTATACTGCCGAGAGACTACAAGAGGTTGGAGTGACAGTAGTGTTTAACGAGTGTGGAGTTAAGCTGACAAAAGATGGTATTACTATTGCCGAAAACTCAAGTAAATACAAAATGCCGATTTTTGTATTCAAGGCGTATAAAGCAAATATAAAAACTGAAAATTCATATTAATTATGGCATGAGAGGTTAGGCCATGTAAATAAAGGGAAAATGCTAGAAATAAAAAGAAACAACTTGTTTCAAGATAATAGAGTCCTTGATAAAGTTAATCCTACAGACGATTTATGTGAAGCTTATTTGTATGGAAAGCAAGCCAAATTACGTTTTTGTTAAACATTCTGATGTCTGCGGTTTGCTTACACCCACAACTATTGATGATAAAAATGACTATGTAATTTTTGTAGATCAGTTTACACATTATTGTGTTACCTACCTAATAAAACATAAATCGGATGTGTTTATTATGTTTAAAGACTTTGTTGCGAAGAGTGAAGCACAGTTCAACCTGAAAGTTGTGAATCTATACATCAATAATGGTAGGGAGTGCTTATCTAACGATATGCTATAGATCTGTACTCAGTTACCATTTAACTGTACCATATACTCCACAGATGAATAGAGTATCAGAGAGAATGATTAGAACCATTACTCGTGCCATGGTCAATGGTGCAAAGTTCGAAAAATCCTTTTGGGCTGAAGCTGGTCTGACAGCAACATATATAATAAATAGTAAGGAACTTGGAGATCGTGCAGCAACGCTATACAAGATGTGGCATAATAGAAAGCTATTTCTAAAGTATTTAAAAATATTTGGTTCAACTGTGTATGTACACAAAAAAATTATAAAAAGTAATTGCGACAAAATAAATCGTTTAAAAGTATTTTTGTCGGATATGAACCTAATGGGTTTAAATTATGGGATATTGAAAATAAGAAATTCATTGTTGCTAGTTGATGAGACAAATATGATAAACTCAAGAGTTGTTAAAAATGATATCCTGAATGAAAGTAAGGATAATGAAAAAATTAATTTCCAGAATGAGAGTATAGAATGTTGCATACCAAATATCCTGAATGAAAGTAAGGATAATAAAAAAGTTCATTTCCAGAATGAAAGTATGGAATGTTTCGTACCAAATATCCTGAACGAAAGTACGGATAGTAAAAAAAGTTAATTTCCAGAATGAGAGTATGGGATATTGCGTACCAGAGATCCAGAATGAGAGTAAGGATAATAATAATAATACAGTTTCCTGAATGACAGTAAGGAAGAAATCTCAAATAGAGTTATCAGTGATGTAACTAGAAAAAGTGAAAGATAGAAAAATAAACCACGTATATCCTATGACGAAGATGAAATAAGTTCTAATAATTATATTTTAAATGCTCACACAATTTTTGACAAAGCTGCGCATTCATTCAAAGAAATAAAAAGCAGAAGTGATAAAAATTTATGGACAGAAGTTGTTAAAGTAGAATTATCCGCTCATGAGTTAAACAAGACTTGGACTATAGTTAAAAGCCCCGAAAATAAAAATATTGTATAATAATGTATTGTATGGGAAATCCAGTAAACTGGAAGGCAACCACGTGCAACTTGGTTTTACACAAAAATATGATGAAACATTCGCCCCTGTTGCTAGAGTTCCTAGTTTTCGATTTGTATTACCTATTGCTGTCCAATATAATTTTAAAGTACATTATATGGATGTTAAAACGGTACGCTAAAAGAAGATATATATGAAAGTCCCTGAAGGAATTATTTGCAATAACGAGAATGTATGTAAATTGAATAAAGCAATTTACGGGCTTAAACAAGCAGCAAGGTGCTGGTTTGAAGTGTTTGAGCTAGCGCTAAAGGAGTGTGTATTTAAGAATTCCTCTGTTGATCCATGTATATGTTCAAGATCAAGGCAATATAATAAGTAGATACACTAATAAAAATAATATAGAATTATGACAATGTTTAAAAAGGGTTATGAGATATCTTAAAGGAAATACTGATATGAAACTAATTAAAAAAAAAAATATTGATTTTGAAGATGTTTTCGTTGGCTTTGTTGACTCCGATTAGGGTGGAAATGAAATTGACTGAAAAACCACAACAGGTCTGTTTAAAATGTTCAATTCAAGTCTCATTTGTTGGAGGCAGAATTCGATAGCGGCATCATCTACCGAAGCAGAGTATATGGCTTTATTTGAAGCTGTAAGAGCAGCATTATGGTTAAAGTCTCTTTCAAAAAGTATTAATTTTAAACTAGACCAGGGTTGTATAAGCATAGATAGTAGTACATCATGTCATTAGAGATCAAAGCACATAGATATTAAAAATCATTTTGCCAGAGGGCAAGTAGAAAATAATGCTGTTTCCATTGAGTATATTCCCACAGAAAATCAACTGGCTTATATCTTCACAAAGCCGTTATCTACTGGAAGGTTCATAGAACTGAGAAGCAAGATGGGACTGTTTTAAACAACAACACCAAAGAAAATTCAACAAAATCTCATAGACTAAACTCAAGATAATTTTAAATACTGTTTAACGTAACTGTAGTATGTTGTATGCAAATTGAGCATATGCCCACAGCATTGTAGAGTATACAATGTAACCAGTGGTCATATGCTCAACACAAAGTAAAGAAGTACAAATAATCAAAAATATATACATAAGTGCAGTAATAGGATCCGTCACTTATGCGGACTGACCGCAGCGTGGGAACGCTAGCGTAAGCACTTTTTGAGTATGTACCGTCTGTACATATAAGTACATATGCATATATATACATACATACTACGCTCTCTCGTTCTGCTGCCTTCAGCGGCAGAACTTATATACTTTAATTCTTAAGGTTTATATACTTAAATTCTTAGGCTAAGCCAGGGGAATATTTTTGAAAATAAAGTTAATTCGGTTTCGACCGACATCCAACCAACAACTCAACGGTTCAATCATTTCTATTAAATAAAAAGCAAATAATATTTTTCATGGCGACCGTGACATAGTGCACAAGCCTGTGAACAAAAAAAAAAAAGAATTTATTAATAATAATATTAATAATTCAAAAAAAAAAATCTCTGGAACTGATGCTATTTTCTAACCGGCCAATTAGCAGCCGAACAACAACCAGTGTAACACACAAAAACGTTACATGGCCTTGGAAGGACTTGGATGGATGCAATAAAATTATATGTACTGAGTGAGTAGAGGCTTTGAGGAATGCCCAGGAGGCGGAGTGGAGTTGCCAAACGGCTAAAGGAAAGAAAATCCGAACTCCTTAAGTTGCTATTTGCCCCCCAAACTACAATCAGTTGGGAAGTAGGCAATCAACTTCAAGCTGAACTCGACAACATCGAGTCGATTCAGCAGAGAAAAAAACAAGAAAAAAGCTCAGCCTCTACTAACACACAATATAACATACCAGTACTAAGATATAATCCTCAAAAAACGCAGCCCCAGGAAAAGAAGACTCTGCAAACAAGGCCCCCTAAGGAATGCCCGAAGCACTGTGCCGGTCCTCTAGAGACGCCATACTGCATGTATACATGCACAAGAAGGAAGACCAGCACCGGCGCCCCACCAGCAGCCTGTGCAGCCACCAGCACCGGCGCCCCACCAGCAGCCTGTGCAGCAACCAGCACCGGCGCCCCACCAAGTTGAAGATTTAAAGGGCCGACAGCGCTACAAAGAGCGCCCATCATAAATTAAAAAAAAAATTAATTAAATTTGTAAAAAAAAAAACCTGTTATAATAAGCATAAACTTTAAAAAAATGAAATATCAAGATATAATTGTAATACTGAGCAGCAATTGCGTTGCTCGTAGTAGAGTGTGGCCTGTAAAGCCATACGAAAAAAGTAGGTAGGAGATCACTGCGTTGATCGAATACAGAATTTTTTTTTTCTTTTTGAAATGATACTTTTTGAAACAGATTTGCATAAATCACATGAAATGATAAAAAAACTAGAAAGATGGACTAACTTCGGCCGTGCCGAAGTTCGTATACCCTTGCAGATTTTCTCTATATAATTCACCAGAAGCATTATTGTAAATTAAACATACCAAATTTACAAATTCAATATTTTGAGCTTGAGGAAAAAAATTTTTCATACAAAATTTTTTTTTGTACCGATTGTTCCTATAGCAGCTATATGATATAGCCAACCGATTCTGATCAGACTTGGTTGAAGTATCAAAAAGCATATTAAACTCATAAATATCAAATTTCGTGGCATTCGGTTGAAAAACAACAGAGTTATTGAGGATAAGCCTTATTCATGACCGATCGGTCCTATGGGAGCTATATGATATAGTCGTCCGATTCAGATAAAACTTGGTTGAAGTATCAAGAAGCATATTAAACTCATAAATATCAAATTTCGTGGCATTCGGTTGAAAAACAGCAGAGTTATTGAGGATAAGCCTTATTCATGACCGATCGTTCCTATGGGAGCTATATGATATAGTCGTCCGATCGGGATGATTCCGAGATATACAATGCCTGCAGCAAAAAGGAGCCTATGCTGAAAATTTCAGCTCTGTTGCTCTTATGGTCTCGGAGGAGAAGCTATTGATCCAGACAGACGGACAGAAGGACAGACGGACAGACGGACATGGTCATATCGACTCGGCTATTCATGCTGATCAAGAATATATATACTTTATTTAGTCGGAGATGCTTCCTTCTGTGCGTTGCAAACTTCTGACCAAAATTAATATACCCTCTGCAAGGGTATAAAAAATAATAAAAACAACAAATATATATATTCTTCAAAAATTTTTCATAATTCAAAAATTTTTCCTTCAAAAACCAATAAATCCATTTAATGCACCCGAATGCAATTTCTAAAAACGAAAATAAATTTATAAATATATAAATTTTTACATATTTTTATTTAATATTTTCCATATTATGCAGTATAAATAAAAAGCAAAAACTGGCCATATAAGCTGCAACATAATAGGGAATTATGGATATAGTGGAACTTAAGTATTTAAGGAAAAATCTTCCATTCATCAGTTATATAATAGATAATGGTGAACAGAATGTTAAATTCAAAGAAATGATGGAATGGATTGAGAATAACAAAAAGTTTAGGAAAAATGTTGCGGAACTTATCGAAGAGTCACTTAAAGTCCGCTATGCCAAACAATTACCAAACAGGGACTTACCAATATGGATACACGAACTTTTTAAAGACAAAATCGAGGTTGTTGATCTGGAGAGCTCCGATGACGATTCAGTCATATTACTAACTCCCAACAACAATCAATCTAATGAAAGTTAATTTTTTTTTTAACTAAATTTCAAATAAACATAAAACAATTTCCAATATAGACAGTAACATAGAAACACTGCAGTTAAAAGTACAAATTCAAACTCCATCATGGCGCAAACAGTTGTAGAATTTCTTAATTTAGCCTCATCTCTGTTATCAGAATTTGATGGAAAGGCTGAGAACCTACAAAACTTCATAGACGCGTTACACCTAATAGACTCTCTAAAAGGCGCACATGAATCAACTGCAATAAGTTTAATAAAAATAAAATTAAAAGGTTATGCTCGAAACCTAATCAGCAATGAGCAGACAATTGTTGAAGTAATTGCACGATTGAAGAAGTCCATAAAAGGAGAATCAGTAGAAGTTATTTCTACCAAACTCCTTAATTTACAACAGAAAAGTAAAACAGCCAATACATACACCCAAGAGGTGGAAAATCTTGCTAAGTCTCTTGAAGGAGCCTATATAAATGATGGCTTATCACCAGATTTGGCATCCAAATATAGCACATCGCAGGCTGTATATGCAATGACACGAAACTGTGCTATCAATAAGGTAAAACTTATTATGCAGGCAGGCACATTCAGCAATATGAATGATGCCATTACCAAATTTGTCACCAGTTGCACAGAGGCAACTGGGCAGGCTAACTCTGACCTACATTTTACATCAGGCAAATACAACAATGGGGTCCGAGGTAAATACCGAGGAAAAGGTTATTTAATCAAAAAATTTTAATCTCAATATTTCTGTAAAACTAACATAAATAAAATTAACATTTCACTTTTCAAAATTAATTCCGATCACTTTGTTACAATTTCTAAAAAAAAAAAAAATAAAATCCCAAGGCACTACTCTGATAAATGTCAAATTCAATCAATACACAATCTCAGGAGAATTCAATATAGTAGATACAATATTAGCAATACTTTGAAATGAAATTATAGACATTGATTTAAAATGAAAAAAAAAACCCCATACAAATATAATTAAATACAACGAAACAATTTTGTGGCAGATGCCCTATCACGGATATCAATATCCGAAATATCCAAACAGACATACAAAATAAAGTCCTGAAAGTCACTACCAGGCAACAGTATAGACAGTAAAATCTGCGCAGGAAATGTAAAAGTAGATTTGCCTATGCAAACACTTTACAACGCTTCTAAGCCCAACTTATATGAAATCATTTATGATGACGTATTAAGTAAAGTAGTGGCCTTGCATATAATAAATAATACATGTTCTTAGGAACATGGAAAGAAAGTTATAGCAAGAATTGATGTTAGCGATTTATACTCCAATGGAATTCTTGACTTAGGTCAGTTTTTCAAAGGCTTGAATGGCAAGCCGGTGTATCTCAAATCAGCCAACTCAAAGTGGCACCGTGCAAAAAGATCTTTGAATTAATTTCAATTGAATCTTTTAATAATAATATGGGCAATAAAATTATGAATATATATATTAAGAGTAGCGCTACTCAGGCCGGTGACCCTAATACAAAATGTAAAAGATCAAGAAGCGATACTGTCTAAATTATATAGCAATGAAATACAAAGAGGTCATAATGGCCTTGTAGCAATACCAACTGAGACAAAAGTGCAACAACAGTTGCAAAAACTATATTTGAGAACTTTATTCTGAAGTACGGTCCAATAAAGACGTTGATTACGGACATGGGAACAGAGTATAAAAATTCCATTATAAATGACTTGTGCAAATATTTAAAAATAGACAACATAACGTCTACAGCACACCACCACCAGACATTAGGTACCGTTGAAAGAAGTCATAGGACATTCAATGAGTACATTCGTTCATACATTTCAGTAGATAAAACTGATTGGGACATATGGTTACAGTATTTCGTGTATTGTTTTAACACAACACCATCAGTAACACATAATTATTGTCCATATGAACTAGTATTTGGTAGACAAAACAACCTACCAATACAATTTAATAGCGTAAATAATATAGAACCTATATATAATATAGAAGACTATTCTAAAGAAGTTAAGTTTAGATTAGAAAACGCGTATAAGAGCTCGAATACTTTTAGAGAAGAATAAAATTAAGCAAAAAGAAATAAATGATAGGAAAGTATTAGATTTTAAAATAGAAATAGGAGACCTGGGTTTATCTAAAGAATGAAACAGGTCATAAATTAGAACCTTCTTACATAGGACCATTTGAGGTCATTAGCATAGAAAATAATAATAATATAATTATAAAGAATAGCAAAAATAGGGAACAAAAAGTTCATAAGGATAGGCTAAAAAAAATGAAAAAAAAAAAAACAAAAAAAAAGCATTATATGGAAATGAATAAGAATATATATATTTCAAATAAAAAAAAAAAAATTTTTAAAAAAAAAAATTTAAAACAAAAATATATACAACATAATATATGAAAAAAATATATATAAATAATACTACTAATAATTTTTTATCATTAAATAACTACACTATATTACGTTATTTTTAAAAAAAGGAGGTGTAATATGTTGTATGCAAATTGAGCATATGCCCACAGCATTGTAGAGTATACAATGTAACCAGTGGTCATATGCTCAACACAAAGTAAAGAAGTACAAATAATCAAAAATATATACATAAGTGCAGTAATAGGATCCGTCACTTATGCGGACTGACCGCAGCGTGGGAACGCTAGCGTAAGCACTTTTGAGTATGTACCGTCTGTACATATAAGTACATATGCATATATATACATACATACTACGCTCTCTCGTTCTGCTGCCTTCAGCGGCAGAACTTATATACTTTAATTCTTAAGGTTTATATACTTAAATTCTTAGGCTAAGCCAGGGGAATATTTTTTAAAATAAAGTTAATTCGGTTTCGACCGACATCCAACCAACAACTCAACGGTTCAATCATTTCTATTAAATAAAAAGCAAATATTTTTCATAACTTTCTTTTTTAAAGGAAAAATAATGTTTGATTTGTTTAAGTAATATACATAAAAGATCTGATTGGTTTTTATGGGTTTTCCCAATCTTAATAGTGCCAGATCATATTGTAATACCTCCCATACTACACCAGGCATTGTAAATAAAATGGAATTATTATTTTTAATTTTTATTAATATAATGTAATTTTTGAGTGGACGTGTTGAACATAACATAGATAAAATGCAGTGTTATGTAACATGCAAAAATTAACATTACAAAAAGCCCAAAATGAATCTAAGGGCACACTGCAATTTTCTCATTATCTTTCGTTTAGAACCGTACAAGTGGCTGGTTGTGTGCGGAGTGAATTAATTAAAATCTTAAAGAATAAAATCAAGCTTAATGCATAACATTAAAACAATTAAATATTGAATTAGAAGAAAAAACTTCAACAGGTTATGGGCCCAGTGTAATTTCTATCAAAGGATTAAAATTTACATATCGTAAGTAAAAAAAAAAAGATTATGGAAAAGATGATTAAACCATTTAACGGTGAAAACTATCCTGTGTGGAAATTTAGAATAAAAGCACTTCTTGCCGAGCAAAATGTATTAAAAGTTATTGATAGTAAGTCTCCTGAAGAAACAGATGATAGTTGGGTTAAGGCCGAACGGTATGCAAAAAGTATAGTGGTCGAGCATTTAAGCGACACATTCTTGAATTTGGCATCAATCAACAGCACAGTACGCGAAATTCTAAAGAACCTGGATTCAGTTTATGAGCGAAACTCTGGCAAGTTTCGCAGCTACTGCTCACTTTGCCAATATCATATGACGGGGTCATCACTGCGATAGAGACACTATCGGAAAAAAACCTTACTCTAGTTTTTGTTAAAAACTGTTTGTTAGACCAAATTAAAGAAATTAAACAACGCTAATAATGACACAAGTAAGAAAGTATTGCACGCTGAGGCTAAAAATAATTTTAATATAAACTATAAGAATAATTATAATAACAATAATAAATATAAATATAAAAATCAAAATTATAATAAAAATAATAATACTCGCAAGCCAGATAATGCAAAACCCAAACCAAATATTATAAAATGTCACCACTGTGACAAGCCAAGGCACATAAAAATAAATTGTTATGGCTATAAAAAACAATTAAATGAAAATAATAAAGAAAATAACATACAAGCTCATATTGCAACAACAACGCCAGGTTTCGCTTTCATGATTAAAAGTTTATATACAAAAAATAAAATGTTTAACACGAATGTGAACTTTGTCCTTGATTTGGGTGCCTCCGACCACATCATAAATGATGAGACACTTTTTGTGGATTTTGCTGATCTACAAACTCCAGTGAAGATTGCTATCGCCAAGGAAGTACAATACATCTTTGCAAACAAACGTGCAATCGTTCGTCTGGATAATGGAAACCAGATAACACTGGAAGGAAGATGTATTATACTGCCGAGAAGTTACAGAAAATCTAATCTCCGTATTTTTACAGAGACTACAAGAGGTTGGAGTGACAGTAGTGTTTGACGAGTGTGGAGTTAAGCTGACAAAAGATGGTATTACTATTGCCGAAAACTCAAGTAAATACAAAATGCCGATTTTTGTATTCAAGGCGTATAAAGCAAATATAAAAACTGAAAATTCATATTAATTATGGCATGAGAGGTTAGGCCATGTAAATAAAGGGAAAATGTTAGAAATAAAAAGAAACAGCTTATTTCAAGATAATAGACTCCTTGATAAAGTTAATCCTGCAGACGATTTATGTGAAGCTTATTTGTATGGAAAGCAAGCCAAATTACGTTTTTGTTAAACATTCTGATGTCTGCGGTTTGCTTACACCCACAACTATTGATGATAAAAATGACTATGCAATTTTTGTAGATCAGTTTACACATTATTGTGTTACCTACCTAATAAAACATAAATCGGATGTGTTTATTATGTTTAAAGACTTTGTTGCGAAGAGTGAAGCACAGTTCAACCTGAAAGTTGTGAATCTATACATCAATAATGGTAGGGAGTGCTTATCTAACGATATGCTATAGATCTGTACTCAGTTACCATTTAACTGTACCATATACTCCACAGATGAATAGAGTATTAGAGAGAATGATTAGAACCATTACTCGTGCCATGGTCAATGGTGCAAAGTTCGAAAAATCCTTTTGGGCTGAAGCTGGTCTGACAGCAACATATATAATAAATAGTAAGGAACTTGGAGATCGTGCAGCAACGCTGTACAAGATGTGGCATAATAGAAAGCTATTTCTAAAGTATTTAAAAATATTTGGTTCAACTGTGTATGTACACAAAAAAATTATAAAAAGTAAATGCGACAAAATAAATCGTTTAAAAGTATTTTTGTCGGATATGAACCTAATGGGTTTAAATTATGGGATATTGAAAATAAGAAATTCATTGTTGCTAGTTGATGAGACAAATATGATAAACTCAAGAGTTGTTAAAAATGATATCCAGAATGAAAGTAAGGATAATGAAAAAATTAATTTCCAGAATGAGAGTATAGAATGTTGCATACCAAATATCCTGAATGAAAGTAAGGATAATAAAAAAGTTCATTTCCAGAATGAAAGTATGGAATGTTTCGTACCAAATATCCTGAACGAAAGTACGGATAGTAAAAAAAGTTAATTTCCAGAATGAGAGTATGGGATATTGCGTACCAGAGATCCAGAATGAGAGTAAGGATAATAATAATAATACAGTTTCCTGAATGACAGTAAGGAAGAAATCTCAAATAGAGTTATCAGTGATGTAACTAGAAAAAGTGAAAGATAGAAAAATAAACCACGTATATCCTATGACGAAGATGAAATAAGTTCTAATAATTATATTTTAAATGCTCACACAATTTTTGACAAACCTGCGCATTCATTCAAAGAAATAAAAAGCACAAGTGATAAGAATATACGGACAGAAGCTGTTAAAGTAGAATTATCCGCTCATGAATTAAACAAGACTTGGACTATAGTTAAAAGCCCCGAAAATAAAAATATTGTATAATATTGTATTGTATGGGAAATCCAGTGTAGTATGTTGTATGCCAAATGAGCATATGCCCACAGCTTTGTAGAGTATACAAAGTAACCAGTGGTCATATGCTCAACATAAAGTAAATAAGTTTAAATAATAGTAATAGGATCCGTCACTTATGCGGACTGACCGCAGCGTGGGAACGCTAGCGTAAGCACTTTTTGAGTATGTACCATCTGTACATATATGTGCATATATATCTACATACATACTACGCTCTCTCGTTCTGCTGCCTTCAGCGGCAGAACTTATATACTTAAATTCTTAGGCTAAGCAAGAGAATATTTTTTCAAATAAAATCAATTCGGTTTCTACCGTCTAAGAAGCACATATCAACTTCTTTTATTATTTTTGATTGTCATCTTTAATATTTGCATGGTGATATAAATGATCAACTTTACATGGCTACCGTGAAAAGTGTCACGAACACTTGTGAGAACAACAACAATAATGTTTAAAAACGTTAAATAAAGAGTGGACAATTGAGAAAATGCGCTGATGAAAGGAAATGAACACAAACACAACAATTTGCAGTTCAATACCAAAAAAAAAAACCCAACAATCACCTTGAAATTTATCGCTATCATTGTTACCGTTTGCTTATTGGCCACATCTGTCAATACCGATGAGAAGGACAGGATGATGGACTACGAATAAAGTGCTCCAACTTCTCCAGCTTTCCAGGTTGCATACACTCCAGTCTCGACACCAGCTCCACCGTGCCTTAAGAACTATCCGTTCGTCATCCCAATTTGGCACAAGTTCCCTGCAACGCTCCAGCTCCCAGCTATGTACTTGGAGTACACGCCCATCTATACTCAGCAGCCACCTCGTTGGTAAATAGTTGAGTGACTATACGACTGCCTTGATACTCCTCCTATTGAGCAAAGAGAAGCACCTTCCAACCAGGAGTACCTGGAGGTGTTTCTAATAAAAAAAAAAAGGAGGACCCTGATGAACCAGCGAAGCAGCGAAATACAAGTGTGAAAGGCAGGCCGCCTTTTACACCTACAAGGAAGCATCAGCGAGCCAACCGGCGACGACCAGCTGATGCTGGCAGAGAAAAAAAATAAAATACAATAGAAGGAAGCCTGTGCAGCCAGCACCGGCCCCGTCTGGCGTTTCAAGCCAGACCAAGGATAAGAGACCCGACAGCGCTACAAAGAGCGCCCAACAATAATATTAAATGCCCTGCGTGGCATACAAATTTTTTTTTTATTATTATTTTAACAAATCATGTACAACACCCTTTATAAACGGAAGCGATAACTGCATCGCCCGTTAGAGTATGGCCTGTGAAGCCATACAAAATAATAGGTAGGGTATCACTGCGTTGATAACGTTGGAGAACAAACAAAAAAAATTTTATGAATCCTTTTACATTTTCAAATTTTTGAATTAAAAAAAAAACTTAACAGAAATCAATAGAAAGAAAATTTTTCATTTGCCCCTCAATTGAAAGAAAAGGACTGATTTGAATAACTTACATCCCAAATTTAAATTTTATTACACTAAATTAAAAAAAAAGAGAATTTTAAATTGAAAACAGAAAGTAAAAAAAATATATGTTTAATAATAGCATAAGCAAATTTGATGAGATAAGTAGTATACCCACTATGGGTTTAATCGATACAAAGACAAGTGGACTCCACTGCGAACGTAATAAATCAGATCCAAACGGCAAATATTGATCTAAAATTAACGAATATATTGCTATTAATAATTGTTATAATATTGTGCGCATATATTCTATATAAAGTATACATATTACACAATAAGTGTGTAACAAAAAAGGCCTTAAATGATCTGGATAAGATCTAAAAAATAATAATATATATACGCACAAGCAATTATTGTAACAATATGTTTAAAGAAAACAAAAATAAAAATATATTAATGCAAAAATAAAAGGAAAAAGAGTAATAAATCAGATAAATAATAATAAAATAAAATTATTACCTTCAACAATTAAATAATATCCAAATGAAACACCTACTAAATAAAATATTGAGAAATGATTCGTTATTCGTAGGTAGGGTCTATTTCCTTCTTGCTACTGAGCCAGTAGACATGTACCATTTGGAAAACTTGTACATGTCGACTTATTTCACAGAGAATCAATTGAACATGCTTAATGGAATGGAACGAGATAGTGTCCATTATTAAGCATGAACGTATTGAGTTTGATAAATAGTTTAAGTGCCTAATAAAAGTGCACCGATTTCAAACCAAACAAAAAAAAAGCACATTAGATGCTTGATAAAAACATATCATAACATTCGTGAAGTAATCTATACAAATTCAAATAGATTAACACAATTGCACTTAACGCAAGGACACGACGTGTTAAAAAGACTAAGGGAAAACCTTAGATACATTTCGGAGAGACATAATTTAAACCAAATTTGATTAGTCAGTATTAATGGATACTGACCAGATCGAGAAACAATTAAGTCAAGAAGACAAACACACATTCGCAATAGAAAACGGAGTAATCATGACGTCCACAGTCGAAAAAGATCGACAATTTGTGAGACAAGTCTCAACTTCGATCCCCGAATTTGATGTCAACTAGCTATCACTCCAACGTTTCTTGACAGCCTTAAGAATCACAGATAGAACCAAAGGAGATCAAGAAGATCTAGCCGTGGAAGTTATCAAATCAAAGATAACAGGCACAATCCTTCACAAGATTCAAAATGAGCAAACGATTCAAGGAATAATTCAGAAGCTAGCTGATAACGTCAAAGGAGAATCCTCAGTACTTATCGAAGCTAAATTAAAGAACACAAACGTAAAAGGCAAAACAGCATCGCAATATACGACTGATATTGACTACCTGCGCAAGCAGTTAGCCGTAGCGTATATTGACGAAGGCTTAGACCCAGTAAGTGCTGATAAATCTTTAACCAAAGAGTCCTTATCAGCCATGATTCACAATTGTGAACATGAAAAGATCCGCTTCATACTAGAAAGAGGCAATTTCAGTAATTTTAATGATGCAATAAGTAAATATATTCATCACAGCACAAAGATTACTGGAAGCGCTGGCACTGTCTACTATTTCAGAGGCAACAATAGTCACTGTAACCAAAGAGGTTACTATAACCGAGGCTATCCAAAACCTAACGGAGGTAATTACCAAAACAAAGTTAATTACCACAACAACCATGATAACAATAATAGAGGCCAAAATAGAGGATACTCTACAGGCCGTGGTAACTCGAATAGAGGCAACAACAAAAATCGTGGGCGTTATAGGCGCCAATATCAAAGCAGAGGAAAGCATAGAGGTCGAAATTACTATACCAAATTACCAAAATCGGAACAACAATAACAGTAATGTGAGAGTGGCGCACAACAGTTCGGAAAACTCTCAAAGCCCTTTAAGTACGAACCAATAAAAAAAAAAAAAAACTAGAAAGATGGACTAACTTCGGCCGTGCCGAAGTTCGTATACCCTTGCAGATTTTCTCTATATAATTCACCAGAAGCATTATTGTAAATTAAACATACCAAATTTACAAATTCAATATTTTGAGCTTGAGGAAAAAAATTTTTCATACAAAATTTTTTTTTGTACCGATTGTTCCTATAGCAGCTATATGATATAGCCAACCGATTCTGATCAAACTTGGTTGAAGTATTAAGAAGCATATTAAACTCATAAATATCAAATTTCGTGGCATTCGGTTGAAAAACAGCAGAGTTATTGAGGATAAGCCTTATTCATGACCGATCGTTCCTATGGGAGCTATATGATATAGTCGTCCGATTCTGATCAAACTTGGTTGAAGTATCAAGAAGCATATTAAACTCATAAATATCAAATTTCGTGGCATTCGGTTGAAAAACAACAGTTATTGAGGATAATCCTTATTTATGACCGATCGTTCCTATGGGAGCTATATGATATAGTCGTCCGATTCTGATCAAACTTGGTTAAAGTATCAAGAAGCATATTAAACTCATAAATATCAAATTTCGTGGCATTCGGTTAAAAAACAACAGAGTTATTGAGGATAAAGCTTATTCCTGACCGATCGTTCCTATGGGAGCTATATGATATAGTCGTCCGATCGGGATGATTCCGAGATATACAATGCCTGCAGCAAAAAGGAGCCTATGCTGAAAATCTCAGCTCTGTAGCTCTTATGGTCTCGGAGGAGAAGCTGTTGATCCAGACAGACGGACAGACGGACAGACGGACAGACGGACATGGTCATATCGACTCGGCTATTCATGCTGATCAAGAATATATATACTTTATATAGTCGGAGATGCTTCCTTCTGTGCGTTGCAAACTTCTGACCAAAATTAATATACCCTCTGCAAGGGTATAATAAACTACAATTAAACAAAAAATTTTGATCTCAATATTTTTGTTAAATTCATAAACAATGCTACAAACATTTCACTTTTCAAAATTAATTCCGATCACTTTGATACAATTTCTGAAGATAAAAAATATCAAAGAAGCTAACTTCGGCCGTGCCGAAGTTTGTATACCCTTGCAGATTAATTTATTACTTTCTCCGTCATATCGGATTCAAGATATTTTAAAAATTGGAAATGTTAAATTTAAAAAAAAAATGGAACAAAAAAAGAAACAGTATGAAAAAATTCGAGTTTGCCAACGGCCGGAGTTGAACCTCCGCTCACGTCATTTCTAGAATCGTTCTCTTCCCATTGCGCTACCAAACTAAAAATTCACGGCCTCGCTATTTCGGTATACATTGCAAGCGTCCAGCTTTTCGCTCTCTAAATTTTCTGACGAATTCTAGAAAACAACAACACAATACAAATAGTTTTCTGACTCTTTCTGTTTCGCACTCAGCTTGTAGTTTTTTCAAGCACGTGTTCGCAAATATATATGTATGTATGTTTGTATGTTTCCATGTGTGTTGTTTGTGTATGCATGTATAAAAGCAAATATAAACGTATTTAATTGTCTGCATATGCATACATACTGATGCTGATGGGGGTTGATTCATTGATTTTATTGATTTATGTCGGCGTTTATTATCCGATCTGATTCAAACTTACTGGTATGATGTAAAAGTATAATTTTTATCTGTTTACCAAATTTGGTTGCGATATTTAAAAAAACAAAAAAGTTTTTCTCACAAAAACATACTTTTTCTGATGGGGGTTGATTATTGATTTTAATGATCTATGTCGGTGTTTAATATCCGATCTGAATCAAACTTGCTGGTAAGGTGTAAAAGTAGAATTGTCATCTATGTACCATTTAATTGGCTGCATATGCATACATACTGATGCTGATGGGGGTTGATTCATTGATTTTATTGATTTATGTCGGCGTTTATTATCCGATCTGATTCAAACTTACTGGTATGATGTAAAAGTATAATTTTTATCTGTTTACCAAATTTGGTTGCGATATTTAAAAAAACAAAAAAGTTTTTCTCACAAAAACATACTTTTTCTGATGGGGGTTGATTATTGATTTTAATGATTTATGTCGGTGTTTATTATCCGATCTGAATCAAACTTGCTGGTAAGGTGTAAAAGTAGAATTGTCATCTATGTACCAAATTTGGTTGAGAAAATGATATAGATGATTTGCAACAGCAAACGTTTAATGCTTATAAGCCCAATATATACGAAGTCATTGTAAATGACGAAGTACGAAAAGTAGTGACCTTGCGAATAACAGACATTCTATGCACATTAAAACATGGAAAAAAAGTTATAGCAAGAATAGAAATTAACGATCTGTACACCAATGGAAAACTTGACTTAGGTCAGTTTTTCCAAATGCTTGAAATACAAGCCGGTATACTTAAGATTAGCCAACTCAAAGTGGCACCGAGCGAAAAGGTCTTTGAAACCATTTCAATAGAATGTTTTAAATTAATGGGCAATAAAATACTAAAATAATAATAAAGTAGCGCTACTCAATCAAATGATAATAATGAGAAAGAAGCAATACTGTTTACGTTCCATGACGACCATATACAAGGAGGTCATACTGGAATATCAAGAACCATCGCCAAAATAAAAAGACATTACTACTGGAAAAACATGACACGAGATATCTCAAAATATATAAAAAAATGTAATAAGTGTCAAAAATCAAAAATAACTAAACATACAAAAGCTCCATTGACCATAACTGAAACGCGACAAATGGCTTTCGACAGGGTAATTGTGGATATGATCGATCCACTACCCAAATCTGAACAAGGAAATGAATTCGCAGTAAGTTTAATCTGCGACTTAAGAAAATACCTTGTAATAATACCAACAAAAGACAAAAGTGCGAAAACGATAGCAAAAGCTATATTTGAAGATTTTATTCTGCGGTACGGTCCAATGAAGACGTTCATTACGGACATGGGAATAGAATATAAAAATTCAATAATTGAAGATTTGTGCAAAAATATGCATATAAAAAATATAAATTCAACCGCACACCATCACCAGACTGTAGGTACCGCCACGTAGGTGGCGAAGCCACCGAACATTCAATGAGTTCATTCGTTCATACATATCAGTCGACAAAACAGACTGGGATGTATGGATACGATACTTCGCATATTGTTTTAATACAACACCCTCTATGGCACATAATTATTGTCCATATGAGTTAGTATTTGGTAAATCTCCAAATTTACCAAAACAATTTAACAATATAGATATAATAAAATCACATTATAATATAGAAGATTATGCTAAGAAATCAAAATTTAGATTAGAACAGGCCTATAAGAGCCAGAATTATGTTAGAACAACATAAAGCTAAAAATAAAGAATTTTGTGATAGAAAAGTAAACAATATTGAATTAGAAGTAGGAAATAAAGTTTTATTAAGAAATGATACGGGCCATAAGCTAGAATCCAAGTATTTAGGCCCATATACAATAGAAGCAATAGAAAATAGGGATAACGTTTAAATTAAACACAATAAAAATAAGAAACAAATAGTACATAAAGATAGGTTAAAGGTTTTTAGTTCATAATCATTTTAATTTTCTCATAATATCTCAAATATGGCCATACCTGGAACAAAAACATAGAATAAAAACTTTACTCTATGAAAAAAAAACATACAAATATTTACTGATTCGATCTAGTAAACAAAACAATTTTTACTTTTGAATATGAATACATATATATACCATCAAAAATGCAAAAATACAAAAACAAAAAAAATAAAAAATTTTTTTCTATTACAAGTAAACCTATTAAGAAAATAACTTCATCTAATTACGTTATTTTTCTAAAGTAGGGGGATGTAGCATGTTGCGATCACTGTATTAAGTGAAACATATTAATAATATAATGTAACACTTTGTTACTATATTTATGTATACCATATTTATGTATACAACATGCCATGAGTGCATGGCACTGGATATTGCTGACTCCGCAGAACTTACATGCGCGACCTTTTAGTTCCCAAGCAATATGATACATCCTCACTCTGCCGCTTAAACGGCATACATATATATATATTCTTATGTAAACATAAACAGACCGCTCCTCTGCCGGCGTCACTGGCAGCGCAGCTGCGCGGTCTTAGCTATACGAAAATATTGTTAAAGAATTAAGAATTAATCTAAGAAAAGGCGTTGTAAAAGAAAGACAGGCTTTTCCTGCACTTTACATTCGAATAAAGAACTTCAACTTGATCAAACCTTTTGTCGTGGAGCAATCTATTACCCCCGGTAATACTACAATTACTAAACAAGTATTCTTTCATAATTTGCATATTCTAAATTATATTAATACATTTTAAGTCAGATTCTATTTCTATTGTATTTATTGTACTAAATAATTTTTCTCGTCATATTGCACGCTAATATTTTAAATATATGAATATTAAGAAGCTTAAGTGCTACGGGAGCTAATAACGCCCGACGGTCCCAAGCCGGAACAAAAAGTAATAGCGTGTGCTCTCGAACACCCTTTTCTATCAGCTGACCAAAACGTTTTACATTACGTCATTATAAAATCAACCAATATATTTCCATATAAATTGTGGAGATCTAATTGATACGTTAAAAAGAAATTAACAACAAGGCGCGCAAATAAAATTATCGAAAGAGTTAATTCTGTTCTAGGCCAGGAATGCAAGTGCAAGTGAGTTTGCGCTCCCTTGACATGAATACTTATCGTTTCGTGTCTTTTATAGTAAAGTTATGTTTTTTAAATGGGATTTCTTACGGCTGATTTCACGCTCGCCATTTATAACTGAAGATTAAAGTCTATATGACGTGTCTAAACTATCTGGCAATTGGTTTGACTGTTGGTCGATGATATTTTCCAAGCACTCTGGGGGTATTTCATTATTTTATTTATTTTCAAACTTCTTGCATTAAAAGCAGAAAGACAAATAAAATGGGAACCAATTTATCAACCGCATAGTTCTTAAATATATATTTTATGGTAGTCGACTAATCTCAATGCTGTTAATAGCAATTTTTGAGAATCGGTTAACATTTCATTACGGAGTGATGCTCTCGATCGCCTCTATTGTGTGTTCCTAATTTTATAAGCTGTTGGAGTCTGATTGTGGGAGGGTGGAGCTCTGATCCAGCTAGACAATTTGTGGTATCCAAAATCGGGGCCAGTCCCTGCGGTGTGGTGGGCCTTGGGCAGAGAAAAAACAAAAGCGTCGGCTTCGGTTTTTTCTCTTCTATATATGTTCACTTTATTCGCAAATGTACGTGGCGCGAGATTAAAATGATATTATATTGAAAATAGATATATGTAAATCAAAAAGCAAAGAGAAAAAGTTGACTGTCTATGATGGCGGCTTCCATCGCACTTGCTCGTCACGCGCCAGTGTGCCCGTCTGGCACCTGGCCATAAATCTTCCCCGCCGCTGCTCCTGGTCACCGTCGGCGTGAACATACAGCCCCCCTTGCAACAAGTTGCAATAGCCCGGTGGGCAAGTGGGAGGATGGGGAGCGGCGTCGTCCGGGAGCGCCTAGATGCCGCAGGAGCCGGAGGTGATCCAGCCAAACACCGTGCTCTGGGCGGCCGGGATGCCACTTTGGCCGGGCACACATCCGGGCTGGATAACCTCCGGGTATATGTCTGCCCCAAGCATCAATGCCACTGCAGCCGGATGGCAGTAGCCGGGATCCGCTAACACCAGCGTGGCGAATTTTCCCTGGACTGCGGCGGGGACCTCCCGGCTGGGAGTGCGCACATTGAGTTCCTTCTCGACCTTCAGTACGACCTCCTTCTGGAAGCCGGACTCTGTCCGAGAGCGGATTATGGAAAGGCAAGCTTGATCCTTGCCTACTGGGGCTACCGCCAATCCTAGATCCGCGGCGAAGGCCGCGCTGATCCGGCTATCGGGTACGCAGGCGTCCAGCAGAACGCGGGCCTCGACTTCCTTCTAGCCATTGTCGACCTTGACCACCGCCGTCGGCATGACGTTAAGCGTCCGCAGGTGCAGCAGAGACGCTAAGGTAGGCGCTCGAGATGAGCTGCCCGCGGTTTCGCCATCTGTCGTGCGACGAGCCGGCGTCCGATACGGTCGGGTTGACTCCCGGAAGGCCCTCCTGACTCCTGAGTCGACCGTGTGCAGTAGCGTGTGGTGGGCTCCTCCACAGCGGCGACATCCCACCAAACTCCAACAAGACCGAGTGCTCGTGGGCCAGACAATTCGCGCAATATTTGTTTACTAGCACTGCCCGCAGCCGTTTCTCCGCACCAAGGTTCTGCAACCTTCGGCACTGCCGAAACCCGTGGACTCCTCGACAGACGCGGCAGCGATATGCGTTTCCTCCCTGGGGGTGGCGTCGGGCTGCTTGGCGGGAAGACGGTGCCATGTCTATGTTGTGGAATGAGAATGCTGGAACGAGAAGATATAATTAAAACCTATGTGCCTGGCAACACCGAACATGGAACAACGGAAACGTGGACAAACAGGACGGAGGAGGAGTTGCTTCATTGTCGCTGGATAGGCGAATCAGCTTTGTGAGCGGCCTTTTAATAATGCCACGTGAAGTCCGTACGTCGGCGACACTCACTAAGCTATCAGCCCCGGTGTGGACAAGCTCAACTCGCCCCAACCGCCAGTCATTTGGAGGAAGATTGTCCTCACAGACGACCACAAGGTCATCGGGTTGCAAGCTACGGGACGGGAACTTCCACTTGTTCCTCTTGTGCAACTCCTTTAAATATTCGTCCTTCCAACACAACATTAGAATATACATCTAGTCTTAAAGTTCTCGGCCTTACGCTTGACAGTAGACATACTTTTAAGCAACACCGTGTTAATCTTAGAGATAGCCTTAACAAGCGCCTTAATATCATTAAGTTTCTTGGGTCTAAGCGGTCCCTTGTCCATCCAACATCACTAATTCATACCACAAGAGCCCTAATACTGGCCAAAATCGACTATGGGCTGGCAATCTATGGATGGTGTGCGCCATCCAACATCAAATTGTTCTCCCCCGCATACCATGCAGCAGTACGGCGTAGCATTACCTTAGCCTTCCCCACAACTCCGACGAAATGCGTTTTAGCGGAAGCTGGGCTTCCTGAAGTACAGACGAGAGTTGCGCAACGGACTTTTAAGCTTATACCTAAAATTCTCTGCTCGACTAACCAGAAAGGAAATAGGTCATAAACTAGATGCTAAATATACAGGACCTTATAAGGTAGTGAGTATAGAAGAAAATGATAATATAATAATTGCAGATAATAAAAATAAAAAACAGAAAGTCCATAAAAACAGATTAAAACCATTTATAAAATAGAAATCGGAATGATCAACCGTAATAATAACTAGAAAGATGGACTAACTTCGGCCGTGCCGAAGTTCGTATACCCTTGCAGATTTTCTCTATATAATTCACCGGAAGCATTATTGTAAATTAAAGATACCAAATTTACAAATTCAAAATTTTGAGAAAAAAAATTTTTCATACAAAATTTTTTTTTGTACCGATTATTCCTATAGCAGCTATATGATATAGCCAACCGATTCTGATAAAACTTGATTGAAGTATTAAGAAGTATATTAAACTCACAAATATCAAATTTCGTGGCACTCGGTTGAAAAACAACAGAGTTATTGAGGATAAACCTTATTCATGACCGATCGGTCCTATGGGAGCTATATGATATAGTCGTCTGATTCTGATCAAACTTGGTTGAAGTATCAAGAAGTATATTAAACTCACAAATATCAAATTTCGTGGCATTCGGTTGAAAAACAACTGAGTTATTGAGGATAAAGCTTATTCATGACCGATCGTTCCTATGGGAGCTATATGATATAGTCGTCCGATCGGGATGATTCCGAGATATACAATGCCTGCAGCAAAAAGGAGCCTATGCTGAAAATCTCAGCTCTGTAGCTCTTATGATCTCGGAGGAGAAGCTGTTGATCCAGACAGACGGACAGACGGACAGACGGTCAGACGGACAGACGGACAGACGGACATGGTCATATCGACTCGGCTATTCATGCTGATCAAGAATATATATACTTTATATAGTCGGAGATGCTTCCTTCTGTGCGTTGCAAACTTCTGACCAAAATTACTATACCCTCTGCAAGGGTATAATAATAACAAATTTAAAAATAATAACGAAATTTCTTTTTATCTCTACAATTTTAAAAAAAATTAAATTTAATTAAATAACTACAATTTAAAAAAAAAACATTAAATTTAACTAAAGAATTACGTAAAAAAAAATTTTTTTTAATTAAATAGTTACGTAAAAAAACCTTACTATATATAAAAAAAAAATGAAGTAAGCAAGTCGTCCCTGCTGACTTGGAGTATACCCTGTACCAATAAGAGATACATATATGTATTTTGTAAACTCAAACTCCATCCAAATCCCCATTAATTGAATATAAATTACTTTATAAAATTCTCCTAGCAAGCCGAAACACCAAATTCATGCTTTCTCGCTCACTCATAACAGTGAACGAAACTAATGCGTCATTCGGTATAAAGCATCATGCGCATGCTATCTCGCTCACACGTTTCAGCTGCCGCTGCCCATAGAATTTCAGTACAAAACATTTATACGTATTATCTCCGATATTTATTGACCGATTTCGACCAAATTTGGTCAGATGGTACATATTGGCTATATAATTGAGTCTACCAAATAATCCAAAGTCAACCAAATAAATACTGTAGCTTTAATACAACTCTAGATATAGTTTTTTCTAATCAACCAAATAAATACTGTAGCTTTAATACAACTCTAGATATAGTTTTTTCTAATTTGCGGGGGCGGAAGTGGGCGTGGCAAAAATTTGAAACAAACTTGATCAGCGTACACACTAGACGGATGTTGACACCAGTTTTGTTACTCTAGCTCTTATAGTCTCTGAGATCTAGGTGTTCATACGGACGGACGGACAGACGGACGGACAGACGGACGGACGGACGGACAGACGGACATGGCTATATCGACTCGGCTGTTGATCCTGATCAAGAATATATATACTTTATGGGGTCGGAAAATTTTCCTTCTGCCTGTTACATACATTTTAGCGACTTTAATATACCCTTGAACCCTATGGGTACAGGGTATAAAAAACAAACAAATATTTGCTGATTCGATCTAGTAAACAAAACAATTTTTACTTTTGAATATGAATACATATATATATCATCAAAAATGCAAAAACACAAAAAAAAAATTTAAAAAAAAGAAACAAATATTCAACATAATATATAAGAAAAAAATTATATATATAAAAGTAATACTAATAATAATTTTTTTTTACTAAATAACTACACTATATTACGTTATTTTTGAAAAAAGGGAGGTGTAGTATGTTGTATGCCAAATGAGCATATGCTCACAGCTTTGTAGAGTATACAAAGTAACCAGTGGTCATATGCTCAACATAAAGTAAATAAGTTTAAATAATCAAAAATATATACATAAGTGCAGTAATAGGATCCGTCACTTATGCGGACTGACCGCAGCGTGGGAACGCTATCGTAAGCACTTTTTGAGTGTGTACCATCTGTACATATATATGCATATATATATACATGCATACTACGCTCTCTCGTTCTGCTGCCTTCAGGGGCAGATCTTATATACTTAAATTCTTAGGCTAAGCAAGAGAATATTTTTATACCCTTGCAGAGGGTATAATAAAATTGGTCAGATGTTTGTAACGCATAGAAATAATCGTTTCCGACCCCATAAAGTATATATGTTCTTGATCAGCATCGAAAGCCGAGTCGATATGACCATGTCCGTCTGTCCGTCTGTCCGTCTGTCTGTTTCTTCGCAAGGAATCGAACTTAAATTTTGAGCTACGTGAATAAAAGTCATATCATTCTCTTCATTGATGATTTATCTAAATTAAGTTCGAGAATTGGTAGGATCGGACAACTATAAGTTATAGAAAAATAGGAAAGATCAGAGGTACCTCGGTTAAAATTTGTGTTGTTCAAAACAGTTCTTGAGAGAAAAACTTTTGTTTTTTGAGATATCTCAACCAAATTTGGCACATAGATGACAATTCTACTTTTACACCTTACCAGTTTGATTCAGATCGGATAATAAACACCGACATAAATCAATAAAATCAATGAATCAACCCCCATCAGCATCAGTATGTATGCATATGCAGCCAATTAAATGGTACATAGATGACAATTCTACTTTTACACTTTACCAGCAAGTTTGATTTTGATCGGATAATAAACACCGACATAAATCAATAAAATCAATAATCAACCCCCATCAGAAAAAGTATGTTTTTGTGAGAAAAACTTTTTTGTTTTTTAAGATATCTCAACCAAATTTGGTGATCAGATGAGAATTATACTTTTACATCATATCAGTAAGTTTGAATCAGATCGGATAATAAACACCGACATAAATCAATAAAATCAATGAATCAACCCCCATCAGCATCAGTATGTTTGTATATGCAGCCAATTAAATACGTTTATATTTGCTTTTATATATGCGTACACAAACAACATACATGGAAACATACAAACATACATACATACATATATGCGAACACGTGCTTGAAAAAACTACAAGCTGAGTGCAGAAAGAGACAAAAAACTATTTGTATTGTGTTGTTGTTTTCTAGAATTCGTCAGAAACTTTAGAGAGCGAGAAGCTGGACGCTTGCAATGTATACCGAAATAGCGAGGCAGCGAATTATAAGTTTGGTAGCGCAATAGGTAGAGATCGGTTCTAGAAGTGACGTGAGCGGAGGTTCAACTCTGGCCGTTGGCAAACTCGAATTTTTTCTTACTGATTCTTTTTTTGGTTCAAATTTTTTTAAAATTTTATATTTCCAATTTTTAAAAGAGAAAGTAATAAATTAATCTGCAAGGGTATACAAACTTCGGCACGGCCGAAGTTAGCTTCTTTGATATTTTCAAATAAAATCAATTCGGTTTCTACCGTCTAAGAAGCACATATCAACTTCTTTTATTATTTTTGATTATCATCTTTAATATTTTCATGGTGATATAAATGATCAACTTTACACCAGTAAGATGGAAGGCAACCACGTGCAACTTGGTGTTACACAAAAATATGATGAAAAATTCGCTCCTGTTGCTAGAATTCCTAGTTTTCGATTTGTATTATCTATTGCTGTCCAATATAATTTTAAAGTACATCATATGGATGTTAAAAAGGTACGCTAAAAGAAGATATATATGAAAGTCCCTGAAGGAATTATTTGCAATAACGAGAATGTATGTAAATTGAATAAAGCAATTTACGGGCTTAAACAAGCAGCAAGGTGCTAGTTTGAAGTGTTTGAGACAGCGCTAAAGGAGTGTGTATTTAAGAATTCCTCTGTTGATCCATGTATATGTATATGTTCAAGATCAAGGCAACATCCCAAGGAGCACATGTGATCATTCTGAGCGTCTTATTCTGGTACCGCTGCATAATTTTAATATTGGAATTGCTAGCTGTACCCCATAGCTGCAATGCATAGGTCCATACTGGCTTCAATATGGCCTTATATAGTCTTATTTTGTTCTCAAGACTATGTTCAGAACGTGGTCCTAGTAACCAATACATTTTCCTGGTTCACGCCTTGAGCTGTCCCTATTTCTGATGTGTTGTTTCCAAGTTAGACGACGATCAAGGTGTACACCTAGATATTTTACCGATTCACTAACAGGAATAGTTTGACCGTTTAGTGTGACTGCAGGACGATTTCCAGGTCCCAGAGAGAATGTGACTTGCATTGACTTTTGGGTGTTCACCAGTATTCTCCATTTTTGAAGCCATTCTTCAATCAAACCAATTTCTTCCTGGAGTAGGTTGGATGCAACTTGTGGGTCAGAGTTCGTAGCAATTATCAGCATATGTTGCTATCTCAACAGTGCTTGTTGTCGGTAAGTCAGCCTTGTAAATTGTATACAAAACTGGGCCCAAAACACTGCGTTGCGGGACTCCAGCCGTATATACTAGACGAGTCGTCATGTTCTTGTACATAAAAGGATCGTTTTCCCAGGTACGATTTTATGATGGAAAACTATGGAGCTGGTAGCCACTTTTTAACTTTGTAAAGAAGACCTGCATGCCATACTTTGTCAAACGCTTGCTTAATGTCTAAGAAGACAGCTGTGCAATATTTTTTACATTCAAATGCATTAACAATTGCATGCGTTATACGGTGACATTGCTCGACTGTTCCATGACTTCTTCTAAACCCAAACTGGTGTTCCGGTGTGATGTCCAGTTCGTCCAGTTTGTTCCGTTTGACAATCATAATTACTTCAGCACATTTCCACTGTCTTGGGAAGTATTCTAATCTTAGCGTAGCATTGTATATGTGTGAAATCAATCGGATGCATTTTGGCGGGAGTTGTCTAATGGTATTTCCGCATATTTTATCATATCTTGGCGCTTTCTTCTTGTTAAGACTCTTTATTTCATCTTCCACTTCTGCAATAGTCGTGGCTCATCTGGCAAGCTGTTTCTAGGAAATTGTGTACTTCAGCTACTGTAACAGGATGATTTTCTAGATTTGGCTTAAAAACAGAAATTAAATGTTCTGCAAACGCCTCAGCTTTCTCCTTATTGCTTCTGCAGCGTTGTCCACTGCTGTCAAGAATTGTGGTAGATCTTCTGGATGGCTTCTTAAGATACCTAGTTGCTTTCCAAAGGCTGTAATCCAAATCACTTGTGTACGGATCAAGATTTCTTAGATATTCTGCTGTAGCTTCATTTTTTATTTCCCATAGTCTACTTTTTAAGTCTTTGGCAGCTTTGTTGAATTTTGTTTTGTCGGCTGGGCTTCTCGTTGTCTGCCATATTTTCCGTAGTTTTCTTTTTTCAGCTATTTGTGCTCTAAGTTCCAGTGGTAGAAAAGCTTGCCTATTTTTATTTCCCTTTGGTGGTGGTGTATACATGTACCCAGCAGCATGAATCAAATTTGTTAAATCTTCAATTGCCATTTCGACTTCAACTACTGTCTTGAGCGAAATATCTAGAGATGTTCGTTCTTCTAGCCAGTTTTTGAATCCATTTATGTTAGTTTTTCCGTTAATAATTCTATAGGACTTCTTCTTGTAACACACTGTTGTTCCATAGGTTACTATAATCGGTGAGTGGTCAGAGCTCAGATCAAAGTTCTCCTCTATTTTGAAATTCTTTTGCGGTAGCTGTGAGTATACAATGAAATCCATTAAGTCTGGGATCTTACGTGGATCAGTTGGCCAATAAGTCAGCTTGCCTGTCGACAACGTTGAAAATTTGTTGGTGGTGATGCATTTGTATAACTCGGCACCTTTTGGATTTACGAGCCTTGACCTCCACCATGGATGCTTTGCATTATAGTCTGTCTCTACCAGCAATATAGCATCTACAAGTCCTTGGAACAGAGAATTAAAATCGTCTACTTTGCATGCATACCTTGGTGGTAGATACACTGCAGCAACAGATATATTGGAGTGTAAACATTGTACTTGGATCGCGGCAACTTACATAATATTTGTGCTGATACAGTCTAATATCTTGTATTTTAAAGAGTTATTTAATAACTGCAGATGGGTGGTTAGTATTAATGATGTTAAACCCACTGATGGCCATATAATTTTTATTAGTAAAATGTGTTTCTGAAACAAGTAATATGTCAATGTTGTTGACTTTAATAAACAAGGTTATTTCATTACGATGATTGGAAAGTCCGTTAGCATTCCATACGGCTATACGGAGATCTAATTGCATAACTTATTAACAAGTAACATTAGCATATTAAGTAAATTATTTGTTAGCTCAGACTGTTTAACTAATAATTTTTCTATTTTTTTTAAAGAAGAGTTTTCTTGTGAAACAGGATCACCCCTTAGTACTTGCGCATAGTTTGTAGTATTTGAATATAGATTAGCATTGCTTGTTGGGATGTTAGTTGTCAATCTCGGTCGCTCATTATCCATAGATATTGCTGTTTTATTATTAATAAATCTATTTTTAATAATAGACTGGTAGACTTTGCATCCTTTGTAGCTAGCAGCATGGCACTCAAAGCAGTTGGCACAGGTGGTTGGTACCTCTTTTGGTTTCAGACAATTGATGCTTAGGTGGTTATCACCACATTTAACACACTTGGGTTTTTTATTGCAATATGCCTTTGTGTTTCCGAATTCTTGGCATTGAAAACATTGTACCATGTGTCTAACTTTTCTTGGCGGCTCGATTGTTGCAATGGCATTATCAATGTGGTTTATTTTATAGATCTCGACGTTGTTTTTATTTGGTTCCAGGTCTACGAAAAACATTGGATGTGGCTCCTTGGTAATACGACTTTTAATGTTGTGATGCAAGTTTTTAACTACGACTCTAAATGCCCTTTCCTGCTTAGGCTGAAATATGTGGTAGACTCAGTCTCGATCTAACTTCTGAGAAGAACAGACGTGCCTACGCATCTATAGTGCTAATTGTAAACACAAAACAAATTAACTCAACATAGCAAAAACCAATCAACAAGTGAAAGTTCAATACTCCCAATACACCGCTAACTACGAGCAATTGCCTCCCACGCACTTTCTTCTCCAGTGCAGCAAGAACTCCAAACGCACTTCGAGTAGCAAAAACAATAACAACCATGGGCCAGCCGCCCGACAAGACAATAATGAACAACCAAAAACAATTATTCACCGTTGACAACAGCAAATTGCTAAACAATGTTTCCATCGGTCCAAAATATTTAATAATGACCCGCAAACACAGCAATGACACTCTAGCAAACGTCTCACCCTTCCTAATCAAAAAAGTTATTGACAATTTATGCAATGCAGAAGTTAATGAGTGTAAAACCCTAAGAAATGGAACGATCCTAATCCACACAAAAACGATGTCACAGGCCAGAAATTTAGTTACTCTATGTTCACTTAATAACCAAATTGAAGTAGAAGTTACCGAACATAAATCATTAAACAATTCCAAGGGAGTAATATACTTGAACAACCTTAGAGGAATTGACGAAGAAGACATTACAGCTGAACTCCGTCTACAGAATGTCAACGAGTGCAAAAAAATTATGAAAAAAGATAACAACCTAGTTGAAACTGGTCTTATCATTGTAACTTTTTCTACACCTAACATGCCCAACGAATTAAACATTGGATATCAGAAAACAAAAATTCGCCCACACATTCCCCCTGCAATGCGCTGTCGTAACTGTGGTAGACTTGGCCACCACACCAACGCTTGCAAAAGCAAACAACTCTGCCTCAACTGCAGTCACCCATACAACGACCACATTGACCCGGAAGAACCCACAGCATGCAAAAACATCAACTGTTGCATTAACTGTAAGGAAGACGGAAGAGCAAACTACCATCATTCAATATATGATCGTAAATGCCCTACATTTACTAAAGAAAAAGAAATTCAAGACATCCGTATATTGGAAAAAATTGACACAAAGTCTGCCCGCCAAATATATGATGAACGACACCGCTCAGGTACCACCTCTTTCGCTAAAACTACTTCCCAAACAATCACAACTAAAGAAACCAGCGAACCCGTCAACACCGAAAGAAACATTACTATCTACGAAGACATGGATACAAGCCCACCACCCGCTAACTCATCGAAACAACCTCCACAAACATCCAACACGTCTTACGGGAACATTTCTATTGAAAAAAAGAGAATGAAGATACTCCCTAAGAATAGTATTACTTTATAAACCTCATTTAAGCCAGCTCCAAAAAAACTCAAACCATCAGATTTAACCTAGACCAAATCTCAACTCCTATACATATATAAGTAAAACTAATCACAACCATTGTGATTAAAATAATATAATGGAACATAAAAGGGTATACCAACAACTATAACGAACTATTAATCCTAATCAAAAAATACTCACCACACATTATAGGCCTTCAAGAAACTCACTATAGTAACCCACATATACCCATCCCAATCCCAGTAAATTACCAGTTATATACTAACTCAACCTCTAATCGATTTGGTGGAGTAGCAATACTAATACACAAGTCCATCCAGCACAACCAAATTAACCAAGCAAGTCATTTCGAAACTGTTGCACTAGAAATTATCTCAAAAACAAAAATCAAGCTTTTTTCAACTTACATACCTCCCAATAAAGCTTTTTCACTTAAAACTTTAAAGGACAATTTCGAGATACAAAACAGCAACTTAATTAATTATCCTAGGTGACTTCAATAGTTGGCACCATAACTGGGGATCACCCCAAGACAACAGAAGAGGCAGAATATTAGCAAAATTCTTACAAAACACTAATCTCACTGTACTGAATGACGGATCCCCAACCCATTTCTCTACCCACAACACATTCACCCACATCGACCTCTCCCTATGCTCCTCCCACCTCACCCCTCGCCAGCATGACAGCGATCACTTTCCAATCCTTATCTCTCTCTTTCCACAGTCACAAACAACCAACTTCTCTCGCCCCCTCTTTAAAATAAATAACGCCAATTGGCCTTTATACACAAAACTTACCAAAGACATAAATGAAAAAATTACAAAAAGCACTAAAATAAACAAAGAAGCGTCAAGCATTAACAAGGTAATCCATACATACATCGCTTGGAGCACTGCACTCAACCCCAATCCCCAACTTACTCTTTGAAGCCAATATACCAACTATTGAACAAAAAAGAGACCTTATTACAACTAAAACATTTAAAACACTACTTCACAGCTCAAACTCACCTCTTTTCAAACATGTTAAACAAAAAAGTAATCAAAAAGGTAACAAATCAACATCCACACTGGAAAAAATTATAGCCTCTTGCAAGGCACACAACATTCCCTACCTCCCACTTCCCAACAAAACAACCACTTGTCAATGGGTTTTCCCTTCCTCCCTTATTAACACCACTGAAAAACTTCCCTAAAACAACCACATCGCCAAATATATACAGACAACAGTTCCTATAAATAAAAAACCATATATAATAATCACAAATTTATGTACAGACGGATCGTTGCAAAACACCGCTACATTTGCCATAACCACGGAGAAAAAAGTACTAAAAAAAGGCATACTCCCCCACTTCTCATCGATTCTCTCAGCCGAAATCATAGCCATATTAGAGGCAATAAAACTAGCTGAAAAAATAACAGGAAACAACCTATATTCCACAAATATCAGAACCCTTCTTACTAAAACTGCACCTAAAATAAAACTCCTGCCTAGTCATTGTGGTATTGTAGGAAATGAACTGGCTGATGCAACAGCAAAATTCACAATCAACCTACCCATACATTACATTCCCAACTTTAACGCCACAGACATCAACAAACACCTCACAAACAAAATAACTCAGCAACTCAATCAGAATATATCTGCAACATATGGTATCAAGAAATGAATATCAACCTAATCCATACAGCCCATTACCTAAAAAACACCACTCAAACCAATATCGTACGCAGTGACCAAATCAAAATACTAAGACTAAGACTAGGGCACACAAGACTAACACATTCGCACTACATTAGCACAGACAATATCACACCAAACTGCCCAAACTGCCACACAACAACAGACCTCAACATTAAACATATCTTAAAAAATTGCCCAGCAACATCACATTTTAAAGACCAAATATTTCAAAATACTTGCCCCACATTGCCAAAATCATCAAATTCCTCAAAATCACCAACACATACCATCTCCTATAATTTAAATTAAAAACTACTTGTAAATATGTAAATATCTTAATATATATATATATAAATATGTTAATATAAGACTAGAAGTACAATAACTTTAAACACCAGCCGAAGGCCTTAGCAGCCAGTGCTCTAGCTATAAGTTAGTTATAATTTCAATTATTTCTAACTCTATTATAAATAAATAAAATAAAATGTGGTAGACTACTTTTTTAGCCGTTAATATTTTAATTAAACTCCTATATTTTTCAACTGCTTTTACCATAATGCGAATATGTCCGCCTCGTTGTGTCTTGTATGTGAATTCAGTGGCATCAATGTGAGGGTGGAGGAATTTAAAAAATCCAAGTACCATGTATTTCCGGAGGTCTTTGCGCTATTTTACAATTTCCATTCTTTGCTTTATTTTCATAAGATGCTGTAAAATCTGGTTGGTTTCTAGATTTTTGAAATTCGATAGACCCCAATTGTCGAATTTTGGTTCCCATATGTTGGTTTTTTACATGTACTGGACTTCTGGTTGTTCCCGCAATTAACGTTGCTTGCAATTTTCTTGAAAAGAGTATTATTTATAATGAAATTGCTTTAGTTTTATTTGTCTTCGCCTTTACATAAAAGCCTTACTTTCTCAATATTGCCTTTGTTGACTTTTTGAATATTGTCAGTTTCGATGTTTTTTTTGAAAGCACAAGAAATTTTTGTTGTAGCTTTTGTTCAGAAAGTTGGCACTTCAACCATTTTTTCGTAGTCAAAGCTGTAAAGAAGGAAAAATCTGTGCTGCAATTGCTTTGAATATTGTTAGAGCAACCAGTCTTATTAGCCAAGTGTTGGTTTTTCGATTTTTCTTGATTTTTGTTTCCGCTGAGTTAAGATCAGAGTTTTCTATTTGATATGTCGGTGATGGCAGCATGAGCTCAGCACTTGACGTACTGATGTTATCATCATGTGTGCCAATTGCCATCATCCTGATTTTTGGCTTCACATTCGCTGCTAGACAAATAGAATACAAACACATTGAATAAGCTAAGATGTGATCCGAGCTTGAGCTCGAACTTGTGCTACCAGGTGTTCTTTTATAAGAAGTTTTATTGTGCGAGGTAAAGAAAAATTTAAGACACATTTACCTGCCCCTAAATTGTAATTCATTTGATCAATGTAATACAATATTTAAGGGTTAGAAAACTGTGGTTAAGACCAGTTTAGCTAGCAAAATTTAGACGGCAATTTACGCTTTTATTCCGATACAAGTGCCTCCAAGTCTGATCAAGTCAAGTTTTGTAATTAACTGTTTGGAATACGGCCAGATGAATGGCAAGAAAAGCGAAATATAAACTAGCTTGAGAAGCAAAACATTTCCACACAAAAAATTTTTTTGGTCTGATTGTTACTATTGGAGTTATATGATATAGTGAACTGTAGTATATTCACATATTCAAATAGTATTACCAATATATTGTAGCACTTAGTTGCAATATAAATATACAATCCAAGTACCATGTATTTTCGGTAATATGATGCATGGGAATGGACAGTGCTTAGTCGGCATATTTAACACGCGCAACGGCTCAGTTACCAAGTGAACATGATACGTCCTCTCTTCCCTGCGGCGACTCTTGGCCAGCTTTTTACGTACATAAGCATTTATACATAAGCAGACCGCTCCTCTACCGGCGTCACTGGCAGCGCAGCTACGCGGTCTTAGCTGTACTCAAATATTGTTAAAGAATTAAGAATGAATCTAAGAAAAGACGCAGAAGAAAGACAGGCTTTGCCTTCACATTACATTCAATAAAGAGACATCAACCAAACCTACTACCGTTGATTTACTACAGAAGTGATGCAGATGATACTTATTAGAAGTATTAACAATTACATAAAAATCACAAATATTAAATTTCGCATTCGCTTTAAAAACAACAGAGTTATTGAGTTATTCATGATCGATAGTACCTATGAGAGCTATATGATATAATCAAGCGATATGGAACCGACGGATAGACGTCGTCGATTCATGCTGATCAAGAATATATGTATATACTTTATATAGTCGGAGATGATTTGTTTTGTGCGTTGCAACATCTGAGGAAAATTAATATAACCTCTGCAAGGGTTTAATAATGGCGATTTTGAGGGAGTTTGACTTTATGAGGCATCTCTACTTGACACAGAGTATAATCTTAGTCAACATGGACGCCTTGCCTGACCTGACCGCATTAGTGATTTTACTAATATTTGCTATTTTTAAAAATTTTTGGATTTCTCTGTGCACACATTTGAAATTCCGAAATTCATAATTTTGTTTTTGTTTTTGATTCTCTGATTGAGGTTCATTTATTAAAATTCTAATAAGAAACAAAAAAAAACTTATCCTAGAATTGGAGTTTTTGTTGATGGAGATACATCGATAGTCACGCGACTACACTGGCGGATGGTGCTTTTTGTGCTTTTTGCTTGTTTGGTTTTGCAAATTATACATTAAATTTGCAATTAATTCATAAAATCAATGAAACAGTGAGTGAAATGCAGAAAATTGATTTATAATATATAACATATACACATACATATATACGTATGTATAATTTATTTGGTCTGAACAGTTAGAAAATTTGAAAAGGTTGATATAGACCTGCTTTACTTGATCACAACAAACAGCATCCTTAATACACTGTTATTAATATACCAGTTAAGTCTTTCACAAATACTTACATTATACCCGTTGTCCACCTCATGGTCATCCAATCTGCTTAAATCGTTCTGAAAATATCCCCATATTGACTGAATTACACAATCAGAAGTCTGAATATTAGTTTGATCAGTTGTTAGAGGAGCGTAGCATATATCTTTTAAAAAAATTCCGTTTCCGGAAATATTTTTTATTTGCTCTTGAAGATGGAAAACATCCGTAAGAAAATCTTTGTTGTATACTGGACCGAAATCAATAAGTCCATTTGATGTATTATGCAGTATGTGAGGTAAGTCGACAGCTTTTATTATTATCTGAAAATATAAAGAATAAATTTATTATAAGAAATGAATGAATTCTAAATTATTATCAATATATCTAATATTTTGACTTAATACACAACCGCCACTTCATATGCACCACATATCAAATCCTACGCTAAACGCTGAGTAAAAAAGTCAATACAACGGAAATAATAAGTGCCCACGACTATTACACCTTAATAGGTTTTCATACTGATACATTCAAGTGTTTGGCGCAACGATGCAACAACTATCGGTAAGAGAACAGTATGACATCGAAAAAGTCTTCGAAACGCCAAAGGCACATCCAGAAGGTAAGAGTTTTCTGCGTTTTCTTCACACAAAGTATCATTGTTAAAAATGTGTTTGCCAAGGTTTAATACTATGTTTTTCAGAATTTAACTTTCAAGGCAAACATTGACCTGCAGCAATATCTATATGGGTTATATAAGTTAAAACATAAGGTTCTACGACACTAAGAACTTCTCTACTTAGTTCTTGCGGAAGAGGTTCAATGACGGGTTGCCCTTGCTCCAATTACGCCCACAGCGCGGATAAAGACACAACACGTATAGAGTTTAGTTCGTGAAAAAAAAATGTTTCGCGTATTATGAGCTTGTATGAGGGAAAAGAAGACACATATGCCTACTATCTTATTACCATGACAATTAGAAACAAGGTTACACGTGAAGCTGATGTCGTTTTTGAATTATATAACACCCCATTGAACTGGAAAACCATTTCAAAGACGCTCGAATACCAACTTTTCTCACTAACGCAGGTCATTGTCCATTGCCGAATTTTATCAAGCGGTCTAATATCAGCTCCCATTGATTCTGAACCAGATCAGTGTTGAAAAGCCGAAACCTGATAGTATTAGGACATTGGCTCAGAGCTATGCGAAAATGCTCTAGATACTTTCTTAAGCGGATTAATCGGTGATTCGCCCACATTGTTGGCAATTAACGAATCTTAGCCAGGATTTGCAAGTTGGTAGAGAATCAAGCACAAAGAAATGCATTTACCCCAAAGTTTAGGCAAATGCCACCATCATTGTCACCTACCGCCAACAGGTACGTGTCTCAAAAACCTCAGCCTACAACCCAGGCAGCCTACTAGCGAGACTTTGAACCAAAACTATACTACAGACCAACCATCGAACAACGGGAAACCCAACGGAAAACCCAGTTAATAACTGCAAATATCGGGACCCTGCTCTTTATTCCGCCAAACCAATATACGCCCTACATGCCATATCTCAGGATCAGTATGGAAGACTGATACTTCCACCACCGCGTCTGACAGCCAACAAACAAGAACATCGACTGGTTCCCATGGAAATAGACGAATCTCCACGCTCCCGTCCCATCAACTACATGAATATGCCACAACCAAATGGTCTAACAAGAAAGCAGCCATCTTCGCATAATGGTCCACAACCCAAGTTCCAAGGGCAATTTCATTTTGCTACCGGAACATCCGATCCGGTTTTGGAAGAAGCAGAGGAAAACGCTCTATACCATCTAAGCCCCGAAGAACAGGCTTTTTACGAGGATCCTGAAGCAAAAGAAGCCATTGCTTTTCACGAAACAATGTGTTGAACTTGAACAAGCTCCGCATTAACCAACTCACTGCAAAATCCGTCAATAATATTAACATTAGAACGGAACACATGACCTCTACTCACAACCGAGCAAATAAATGTACTTACGCAAAAGTACGATAATTTGTTCGCAGACCCGGGCTGACCTACATTACTAAAGTAATTGGGGAAATTAGAACATCATCGGATACTCCAGTAGTATAGTATAAAAAGCGAGGTGGAAAAATAAATGTAACAGTTTCCACAGTATAGAATCATCCGACCTTCACGGTCACCATAGAACGCACCTGTATGGATAGGCCCAAAAAAAATGCGATGCTTCTGGGGAAAAAAAATATCAGAGTAGTAATAGACTACAGAAAACTAATTTCATGGAATACCTCTCTTCAGTTGGTTTTGGCAGTTTATTTGAAGACCTTTGGTAAACCTTTGTATCACTCAGAATTTACAGCCCTACGATGCTCTAGCGGTCACATGACCCCTTCTCCTGAAGAAACATGCGACCATTTGCTTCGAAGTGCTTCGTGCTCGAACAACTTCTGTTGGAATTGGCTTATCTTGGAGCCTTTTTCACAACAAAGGTCCATGCAAAATGTATTGAATTTAAGCTAATCTGGAAGAACGGCAATAACTGAACTACGACCACGATTAAATTCTGCAAACCAGCGACAAATTTTTGTTTTTGATGGTGTTTTCTCGCCATACAAAGAGCAAAGTTCATCAACACACGAATTCACCATTAACGGATAACCCACATCAAAAGTTGTGAAAAATAATCTAAGAAAACTTGTCTTAAGAAATTTCCATTAGTTTGCCAAATTGATTTATTAATAATAAAATAAAAACCAGGCTTTGACAGATTTTATGTGTTGCCAATTCCCGAATATACTTATGTATACGAGTATACGAGTATATAAAATGAAAAACGACATTTTAGATAGACGTGAAATTTTATAATTTTAATTTACTAACAGAACTTCGGAATTTAAATTAACCAAGTTAATGAAATTGTAGAAGAAGAAAATTGACAATATCTTTTCCGAGTTTTAATTTTACACCACAATCAAAACTAATCAAAAATACGAAAATCCTACAAAAATCTTTACTATCTCTTTTTTTTTTTACAAATAACTAAAAAAAAAAATGAATATAAAATATTAAGCCCATTCGAATTCCCTGGAACTGGAAGATAATGAAGAAATTAAGATAGATTTCAACCAAAAGTCAGATGAATCAAAAAATTCCAGAAGTCTTCAAATGACTCAGTTTGCAAATCTAGTAAGTTTCAAAAAATAACTAGAAGTTCGTATACCCTTGCAGATTTTCTCTATATAATTCACCAGAAGCATTATTGTAAATTAAACATACCAAATTTACAAATTCAAAATTTTGAGCTTGAGGAAAAAAATTTTTCATACAAAATTTTTTTTTGTACCGATTGTTCCTATAGCAGCTATATGATATAGCCAACCGATTCTGATAAAACTTGATTGAAGTATTAAGAAGTATATTATTATTCTTAAACAATAATGTTTACTTGGCTTGGCCACATGTAAAACTAAATATTCCTAAATGCTAGTTTAATTTTATTCGAGGCAATTTTCCGATTTTAACACAACAATTTTTGTGACACACTTTATAAACTGTGTGTATTAAAGAGTATTTTATGTGCATTTTCACCAAGTTTCAAAAAACGAACAAAGCGTTTTTAGATACATGTTGACTACATACACACAGAATGTCTAAGTAGATGAATGGCTGCGGAAAATTTAATTATTGATACTCAAACAAAATTTGAGGCCCAGTAATGGGAACTCGGCCTATTACGAGCCGCTGTGTAAGGCGGATTTCACAGTAAGAGTAATGAATGCTTAATAAGTGAGTAGTGGAAATCATTAAGGTAGTTATAATCGAAAATGTATAACCAAGGGATATATCCGCTTTAGTCTTGTAGCTGTTCTAATATCCAGTAGTTTGATGACTCGGTCGCACTTTGTATTGCGTTTCTTGGTCCATAAAAGTAAAATGAATCGGGAGTTATGTTGTAAAAGGATACGTGTACGAGCTTAGATAATATGAAAATAATATGGAAATACGCAAGCGAAAACGAAAATGTATGGTTGTCTGGAGCACACGATGGTTAAGATGGCATTCAGTAGGCAGAAGTCATCAGACCGTCCCCACTCGTCGGAATTCCTCAAAAGTTGCCCTTCGAACAAGCTTTGTCGATCGCCAGAAGTCAATACCTATTTAATTCAATCTTACTGGAAGGGTGCATGGATATACAAAAAAAAACATTTGTACAAAGAAATTTGAAAACATAGCCCAATAAACAAAAACTTTGGGTTGGACGTAAAATTAACCTTTTTTGGGAATTTCGATATTATTATGATGAAGGAATTTTACATGAAAACTGGGAAAAAGGAATTAACTCAAATTTTTTAACTACTTTGAGCCCAAACCCCTCAAAAACTATAAGGAAATTTTTTTTGATCTCTGTTACAATTGGTTTTTGGGCAGGACCTGGATTTGGTAAAACTGATATAACGTCATAGCTATTTTCCAAAAAATGTATCGTACGGGTGAGAGTAGACAAATCACTGATATGCAAGATTCTTTCAGACCTCCAAGAGTTAACAAGATAAAAGCCTAGATATCTACAGATAAAAGGCAGCACGCTAAATAATCTGAATTAAAAGATTCAAAAATATTAAAGAAGCTAGCTTAGGCTGTGTCGAAGTTTGTATCCCCTTGCAGTTCTATCAATTACTTTCTCAGACACGACGATCTGAAGAAATTTAAAGGAAGACAAAAAGAAAAGTAAAGGGATTCAAGTTGTCCCGCTCGGGCCATCACGTCATTACTTTTGTAGTGTTTAAACCTAGCAACTTCTATAAAGTCTATGTCGCAGTTTTCACATGTAGAATACTTGTTGCCTTTTTGGTTTCATGAATTCGAATGAATCCATTATTTATAATTTTTGTGTGTGTGTGTTTTTTTTATATTTCTATTACAAACTAAATAATAAAAATGGTAATAAAATAGTAAATAGTAAAAAATAAATAAATAGAGAACAATAAGGTGGAAAGGAAGAAGGAAAAAAAATATAGAGGGAGTAGTTGGTACGGAGCTTGATCCTGGGGGACGTCCTCGAGGGAACTGTTTCCTAGTATCAGGTGCTTGTTTATACCGCTGCAGCTGTCTCTCTCAGACTGGCGTAGGCTGCGCATCACAAGAAAGGCAAAGTTATAGCTTCCCAGGTTTCAACCCCAGTTGAAAGCACCCTGTCGGCGTGGTTGCAGTCTGACAGTTCGGCACCAGCTATTCTATTAAGTTGGCGTCTCTCCTGGCGGAAACGGCCGCAGATGAACAGAACGTGGTGTGCGTTCTCGACAAAATCATCGCCACATGTACTGCAGAATGGGGAATCAACATGTCCGAAACGATGAAGATACTGCCTGAAGCATCCATGACTGCTAAGAATTTGGGTTAGGTAGAAATTCACTATGCCGTTTTGATGGGTACTTTTCAAGTCCGGGATTAGCTTAAAAGTCCACCTCCCTTTTTGAGACCTGTTCCATCTACTCTGCAAGTCTGCCATGCTTGTTAGCCTAGCCCTCCATCTAGCCTGGTATCTAGCTAATCCTTCTATGCCATCTGATGCCACCATCTTAACCTCCATCGATTGCAAGTCCATTGGTATCATGCCAGCGATAACCTTCCGTCGGACACTGTCCGGAAGGCGCTGCTGACTCTCAAGACGCTCAGTCTGTGCGTTGAACGGATACCTCTACTGTAGCTGTCGACACCCATGGCTGTCCCCATACTTGTGCAGCGAACAGAGTTATAGACTGGTTTACCGTCATTAGCAGCTTCATGGTCTCTTGTTTAGGGGTCAGCATTATCCTAGGCAATGCCCGCACGCACGCCGCCGACTTTTCCTGCACATCAAATGTTCACGGAAGCTAAGACGGATATCGATCCACACTCCTAGATAACGGATAGCCCTCTTAGATTCGACGTTTATGCCTTCCACTGTTATCCACGCCTTTTCTACATTTCTTCGACTGAAGATCAAAACTGCCTCAGTCTTTTGCGTTGCTAATTTTAGGCCAGCAGATCCCAGCCAATCTGTGATTCTGGTTATAGCCAAGTTTGTCGTCTGCATACCCGATGAGCTGGCAGCTTTCTGCCAATGGGATCCTCAGAACACCATCATACATAATGTTCCAGAGCATTCGTCCTAGCACAGACCTCTGTGGTACTCCACACGTGACATAGTGCACCACGTCTCCAGAAAGTGTGGTACGTCAGTTTCCTGTCGCAAAAATAGGACCAGACTATATTGTAGCATGTTGCGATCACTGTATTAAGTGAAACATATTTATAATATAAAGTCGCACTTTGTTACTATATTTATATATACCATATTTATGTATACAATATTCAAGTGTCATACCATGAGTGCATGGCACTGGACATTGCTGAGTCTGCAGAACTTACATGCGCGACCACTTTGTTCCCAAGTAACATGATACATCCTCACTCTTCCGCTGAGGCGGCATACATATATATATTTTCTTATGTAAACATAAACAGACCGCTCCTCTGCCAGCGTCACTGGCAGCGCAGCTACGCGGTCTTAGCTATACTCAAATATTGTAAACGAATTAAGATTCATTCGAATAAAGAACTTCAAATTGATCAAACCTTTTGTCTTGGAGCAATCTATTACCCCCGATACTACGACAATCACTACATGGCGACCGTGACTTAGGTCGAAGGATCGACCAGGACAAGGAGGGACGAACTGGCAATTAAAAAAAACAACAACCACAACGGCATCAATCAAAAAAAAAAAATTGGAAAAATCTGAGTGAGTAGAGGTTAATGGAATATTAAAAACATTGTTTGCCACCAACCCACTATTACGTTGGGAGGCAACAATAACCTTACAAGCCGAGCTTGACTAAATTGATCAAGCTCAAAAACAAATACAGAAAACGAACTCAACCTCTGCCACTACAAATAAAAATATTCCAATTATTAATGAAACTAACAATGCCAGGAATTGCCAAGCCCCAAGAATACAACTAAAAAGCCACAGAAGAAGTGCCCGGATGACTGTGAGGGACCACTATGCAGCCCCTTCTGCCACTATACATGCAAACATTACATGCCAGCCGATGCGAAGACCAGCACTGGTTCCCCAACACGGAAATAAGCCTGTGCAGCCAGCACCGGCACCGTCCGGCGCATCAAGCCGGACCAAGGAACACAGTGAACCGACAGCGCTCCCAAGTGCGCACAACTTTCCCAAACTACTTAATATTAAATGTACTGCGTAACATACTCAAATATTATAATATTAAATGCACTGCGTTGCATACCCAAAAAAAAAAAAATGAACAAATTTTGTAAAAACTTTTTATAAGCGGAAGCGATAACTGCATCGCCCGCTAGAGTGTGGCCTGTGAAGCCATACAAAATATTAGGTAGGATATCACTGCGTTGATAACGTAGGGAAAACATTAAAACAAAAAAAAATTAATCTTTTTTTCATTTTTAAATTTTAAAATTTTGAATAATATACGATAAAGAAAATTAAAAAAAAAAAATAATAAGAAAATCTTGAAACGAATAAACAAAAAACAAATATTTCAAATTTCTATGCAAAACTTTAGGAAAAAAAATAAGTTTGATGATACATTTCAAATCCCAAATATGGGAATAGTTGAAGCAAAGACAGTGGACTCCACTGCAAATGTCATAAATAAAATAGAGTCATCAAACATTGACTTAAAGTTAACAACTGTACTTTTATTAATAATTGTAATAATTTTGATCGCATATATATTGTATAAAGCATACAGATTACACAATAAATGTGTAATTAAAAGAGCCTTAAGCCATGCTAATGATCTGGACAAGATCTAAAAACAAAAATTGTTATAAAGGTACATTTAAATAAACGAAAAAAAACACATTTTTCAAAAATCTTCTTTTTAATTGTTAGCAGATCAAAAAAAAAAAAAAAATAAATAAATGAATACATAATATGAGCACATTAGATAATTATTTTTGTAAATTGAATGATAGATACCCGAGCATAGTCAGTGATTTAATTGAGGTTTTCAAGAGTGAACAAAGTAACTCACCTCAAAGCTCCATTAGTTTAGCGCAGATAAAGTTAGCATA
>JAECWJ010000347.1:0-164078 GCA_018150375.1 Drosophila sturtevanti | reverse complement strand
CGCCTTTATAGTGTAATCAGTTCTGAGCTCTCTCTTCCTTTACTAAAAACTTCTATCTTATCTTATTTAGTTCGTAACTAGATGTAGAATTCGTTTATTTGTCTGTGTTTTGTGATCTTGTTCCCGCGTCTCGAGCCGTACGTTATGCGGTATGCGCCCCTCGGTCGGTTGGGCGGGAGGTGTGGGCACTTAGTGCACCCGTTGGGATTCGCGCGAAAAAAAAAAAAAAAAAAAAAAAAAAGCGGTGAACAATTTTGCCGCTCGGGCAATGCGCAGCCTACGCCAATCTGAAAGAGACAGTGTCGCAGCGGCATAAACCAAAACCAAAGGAAGCGAAACACGATCCAGAAGAATTCCCTCGTGGACGTCCCCCGGATCTAGCTCCCTCACCACCAATACTCCCTCAAAATTTTCTTTTTTATTCCTTTTCCTCTTCCTTTCCACCCTATTGTTCTCAATCTTTCTATTTGTTACTATTTACTTTTGTTATTACTCATCTTCATGTATTATTTAGTTATAGTAAAGAAAAAAAAAAAAAAAAAAAAAAACATATGTGGTAAATACATGTATGTATGTGTGTAAGTGTATTTTCAATTATTTTGTAAAAGAAGATATGTATTAAATTTTTGTACCCCCGTAGTTAGTTAGTTAAATCATGATGTAGTTAGTTAGATCATAATGTTAACGAATTGCCGTTTCCTTACAAATAATGACTTCCGTATTATTTCTCATTCCCATCCAACTTAAGAATATTTATCTCTTTTTGGCGGGCTTTTTATATAAAGAGTACCTACATATATAGGCTAAGTCTCAATCATCAAAGAGCTGCATATTTTATTGACTTATTCTTTTGTTTCATTTATGCCCTTGTATGATTTAAAATGATTTAAAATTGAAGTCACTAAAAATAATGTAACCTTTTTTTAGCATGGCAATGTCTTCTTATTTCAACTTAACTTGAAAAAGTTGAGAAATAAAACTCCGAGAACTACATATTTTATTAGTTCTTACGATACCACCCTAAAGTGGTTGGGTTTGTATGGAGCGAGAGGCCAAAAGTACTTCTAGAGGAGATAAAAGTCTGAAATTCCAAAGTCAATAAAAATAACATAAATAAAAAACACAACAAAAAATTGATCATATTCAACCTCCTTTAAAAGTTACACCCACTACAGTGGTCGCGCTTGTATAGAGCGAGTGACCAAAAATTTTTCTTATGGAGATATCATTTTGAAATGTTTTCCAAAATTCCATAAAAATTTAATAAGTAATAAAAGATGTCTGAATAAGTCTTATAAATTTCGTGCCACCCTCCTTCACCCCTATAGACGTACCCTAAGAAAGAACACTAAAAAAATTAAGTACAAAAATAAAAGAAAATATTAATTTAAACGCAATTACCAAAACAGAAAATGTAAAAAAAATTATTTTAACAAACCAATAATATATTAATAATAATGTTTACTCATCTAATAACAATTAGAAAGCACTGTTTAATAATCTCATCTTTTTTGTGCAAGGTAGTTTTCTTTGACCAGTAATGAAAGGATCTGAGCTTAAAAGTAATCTATTGAATATTTGTTGCAATATGTGATATTTTTCTTATATGTTGCTCCCTAAATTTTTTAATGTCTTTATTTTTAGATTCTGCGGCTTCTTCAGACAATTCTCCTATGGACACAAGCGCATAACTAATTATTTCTGGAGCATGTACCAGAACTTTATGCACAGATGGTGGCATGTAGTACTATGGGTACAACTTAATTAGTTTTTTTTTTTGCCGTGTCAAGTGCATAATTTCCAAATTTCTCTATGTTTATTTTATACACATAATTAAAACATTTTCATCAATTCCTGAAATTTGAGCAGACAATTTGGAATTGGAAAAAAATTTTCTTGTTGTGTTTCCGTCGTTGGATGTCCCACTTCCTCCACATCTTGGTTGGTCAACTATCAATCCCATTTTTGTTCGAAAGTCTGGTTGTATATTAGCTGTATCGATTTTCTTGTGAAAACATTTTAACTTCCAAAAATTTAAAAACAAAGCTCGTTTCAAAAACAAAAGATAAATTTCTAATTTCAGTCATAGTTAACATAAGTTTCATATACTTAAACTACTTTAAAATGATGACTTTATTTCATGAGATCCAATCATTTTTATTAATGAAAAGAAGCATGTCTACTTGCTGCGATTTTATTTAAAGTGATTGGAAAATAATGGTCTAGTAATGGCGATATATCGAGTATCGAAGTTAGCAACATCGATGTTTTCGATGGCTATGAAAAAAATCGATGTAGCGTTGTTAGATCGATATTTTTCCCAGCACTAACACACACGTTTCACAACACTTTCAAAATTTCAAATTGCAAACTTTAAGAAATAGCGCCAAAATTTCGGAAGCAGAAAATTAATTTAAATAATACCAGTCGGAAAGTTTTCATCGGTCGGAGAATCGATTAAGACTTTTAGTTGGCAGCACCACAAAAGCTATCAAGTTTTATGTTCCGATTGTCATTTATTCCAATTGTGGCACTATCTTTATTTTTGTCGCTCTTACAGTTTATTAGTAAGAGTTGACCAGAATCTAAGTTAGCAATTTTAATGAATATTTTAAGGTACAAATAGACTTATGTATATGTTTTATATGATCTTATATGTATGAATATGGATATATGTGGATATACATACATATGTATATCAATACATTTTGCTTATTCATTACACTTTTGATGTTTTTGTGCAGGTCCAACTCCCATTTTCGTTTTTTCTCACGAAGCGTTACCCCCTGTGTCCCTCTCAACAGTACATATGTACATCCATATGCATGAACATACATATGTGTGTAGGCAGAGAGTTTTATGCTGAACAAGTGTGGTACTGTTTCGACGACGCTCCGTGCTTTAATATTGAATTTCGAAGTCTTAGTATACCTAAAATTAGCATAAACCCGTTAGAAAGTACCCCTGGGTGGTCACCTACTTACCTTTCCGACTGCCTTGTGGATAGCCATCCAGTGGTTGGCTGTTGTACCTGTCTTTGGTCCCGGGAGCCTCATTTTTTCCGTCTTTTTCCGCCTTTTGGTGTACCTTTCCATCCATTTCGCCGACGGGCGAGGGAGGCCACTGTTACCTCTGCTGCCGATTTCGCGCCTCTCCGCAGCATCAGGAAGTCTTATTGGTGTGGGTGAGAGCTACTTTTGTTCCTTTTTCTCCCCAAATTTCCCGAAATTTCTCCATCTGTCTGCGCACTTTATTTTTGTGGGATAGCATTCTTCCTCATTATCATCGTCGCTCAGCTGATCGCGCCAGTGTTGAACAACGCTCATATCCCGGATAGCCCCCGGTCCACAGCCGGCAGGTGGCGCTGCCGTACATTCGTCCGTTAGTTCAAACCGAAGTTTGAAATATCCGTTAACTGGATCTTTTGAATTTCGATTCACTGAACATGGAACGATTCGCGGCGACACTGGATCGGCATCCGCTTACAGATGTTGATTTGATGAATGAAGAGTCAATCTTCGGAAAGCGTTCGAGACTCAGGGATTCACCGACGCTAAGTGAAAGCAACCCAAACGCTTCCACAATCGCATCGGTAGCCGAGGCGCAGGGACCAGCCAGCCCAGTAACAGCTTCTGGAAACCTGCTAGTGACTCTCGTCCCAGAGCTGGATGAACTAGGCAATCTTCTGCTCCAATTGGATAATACGTTCAACCGTAAAGAAGATGGAAAGCCGTTGGTTAGGCATATAAATGTTGGGACTAAACAAGCTATTGTTCGCATGATTGCGCTCCAAAAGCGACTATGCCGCAGAGTTCTCGCTGGGGACTTGAATAAGCCGCGGGAGCAATCTGCAAGTGCTACCCAAACTTCCCCTGTGGCAAAGGACTCCTTAGCCAAGAAAGCCTTCAAGAACTCGCCTAAGCGCCCACGAGAGGACTATCAAGTGCAGCGTCAAACTCCTCCAAAGAGGCAGCGTGGTGGAGACGCAATTCTCCCGTCGATAACTCCAGCGGAACCTCAACTATCCGTTGCATCGCAGCCGAATGAGATTGAAAACGCGGCAGCATGGAAGCCAGTGAATCGTTCAAAGAAAAATAGTCAAAGTAGCCAGAGCCTTCCAAAGAGTCGCCCGGATGCGATTCTGGTGAGAAATAACGGCAACTTGTCCTATAGTGACATGCTTAAAATGGTCACCAGGAGCCAAGATATGAACCTGCGCACCGTAGGTGAGAACGTAAGAAAGGTTCGGCGTACCGCGAAAGGAGACCTCCTGCTGGAGATGGATAAGCCTATGGCAGACAGCCTGCAGTGACTAAGCGAGAGCATCAGCAATGCTTTAGGTAGCCAGGTTACAACCACAGCACTAACCGGTGTTGTCATGGTTGACGTTAAAGATTTGGACGAGATGGTGACCAAAGACGACTTAGTGTCAGCTTTCTCAAATCAGCTCGGCGTTTGCATCAATGCAGCTTGCGTAAAGCGTCTTCGTCCAGCATTCGCAGGTACTCAGCGGGCTACTATAAGTGTCCCCGTAGCATCTGTAGAAGCCATTATAAAAGCAGGAAAAATTAAAATTGGTTGGTCTATGTGGCGTATCGCAATTAACAATGCTCCTACGAGATGTTTCAGATGCCTGGAATACGGTCATGTGGCGGCCAAATGCAAATGCCCTGTTGATAGGAGCAATTGGTGCCTAAAATGTGGTGAGTCACAGCACAAAATAATAGAATGCAAAAGCACCGCTAAATGCTTTATGTGCGTGGCTAAAGGGCTAAGTAACGCCAACCACATAGCGGGCAGCCAAAGATGTCCGTCGGGGCCAAGAGCTTACTCTGCGTCTTTGCCTCACCAACATGATTAATTTTTTGCAGATCAACTTAAATCACTGTAGGGTAGCACAGGACCTGCTGTCGCAGTCAACTCGTGAGAACGACACGGACGTTGTCATCATTAGCGAACCGTACATAATCCAGGAGAGCTCCAGTTGGACCTGCAATATCCAAAGGAAAGCCGCGATCTTTTCAACGAACAAGCGGGAGTTCCATATGACAGCAGTGAGGGCAGCAAACCACTTCGTACGTGCATTTCTCAAAAATCTGTGGGTTTATAGTTGCTATTTTCCACCAAGTATTCTTCTCGATGAGTTCTGCAGCGCGCTGGATGAGCTGGCAGCTGACGCACGCGAGCACAGTCCCTTCATCATTGCCGGTGACTTCAATGCTTGGTCCCTGGACTGGGGCAATTCTAGAGGTAGAGCAGTATGGGAAGCCTTTGCGTGCTTAGATATCGCGCTATTGAACAGTGGCAACAGGCACACATTTAGCCGAGCTGGAGTTGGATCAGGGATCGATCTAACTTTTGTTAGTAACAGCTTATGACCAAATGGCGAATCGGCGAGTTCTACACCGCCAGCGATCACGAGGCTATTCTATTTTCGATAGAAGAGAGGACCGCTCTTCCTTCAGCTCAGCATGTAACAGGAAATATATATAGAGCCGATACTCTAAGTACGCAACTCTTAACTGCCGCCTTAAATGGAGCAATATTGGGGACGGGCTCTGCGCACGCCATGTCAGCACAGTTGGCCCAAATAGTAGAGTCGGCCTGTGACGCCAGTATGCGTCGGCGCAGGACGTATAAAGGCAACCATCGACCCGTTTTTTGGTGGAATGACAGCATCGCGGATGCACGTAAATCTTGCTTTGCTGCAAGGCGCAGATACCAACGCGCCAGGAAAAGAGGAAACACAAATTGGCCCAATCTCCGGGAGCAGTTCACCACATGCCGGAAAGCACTAAAAAATGCCATACACGCCAGCAAGCGAGCTTGTTTTCTTGAGCTCTGCGATTCCGCGGAACAGGATCTTTGGGGCAGGGCATATAAGCTGGTGGTCAAACGTATCTACGCCAACCGCAGCGTAGTACCGTCAGACCCAACAACCGTCAAGGGAATCGTGAGCAAACTTTTCCCACGAAAAGACGACGGATTCTTTGGCAAAACGCTTCCACTGACACTGCATGCTGTGGATGATATCTCCACCGACGAGGTCATTAGGATAGCAAGAAGGATTAAAAATAACAAATCACCCGGTCCCGATGGCATACCAAACCGGGCTCTTAAGCTGGCGATGACACTGCGACCTGATATGTTAGCTCGGGCGTATACGCAATGCCTACGCGAGGGCTCGTTCCCTGACAGGTGGAAATTGCAAAAATTAGTACTTCTTCAGAAGCCAGGCAAATCCCCTGAGACTGAGTCTGCCTACAGATCCATATGTTTTATCGACACCGTGGGTAAAGTATTAGAATCCATCATATGCACGAGGTTGGAATTAGCGATATCCAGTGGTGGCGGGCTCTCGCCTAACCAGTTCGGTTTTAGAAAGGCGAGATCTACGGTACACACGATAGGAAAAGTCAACGATGGAAGGATGGGGAGAAAAAATATTGTCTGATCGTCACTCTCGACATTAAAAACGCGTTCAACACTGCTGATTGGAGATGTATTCTCGACGCACTATCCAGCTTTGGTGTACCTGCATATCTGCACGATATAGTCTGGTCCTATTTCTGCGACAGGAAACTGATGTACCACACGAATTCTGGATACGCGGTGCATTATGTCACGTGTGGAGTTCCACAGGGGTCTGTGCTAGGACCAATGCTCTGGAACATTATGTACGATGGAGTACTGAGGATCCCATTGCCAGAAAGCTGCCAGCTCATCGGGTATGCAGATGACATTGCACTGCTAGTAGTTGAGAAACACCTGCAAGCAGCAGAACGGACGGCCAACTTGGCTATAGCCAGTATCACGGACTGGCTGACATCTGCTGGCCTAAAATTAGCAGCCCAAAAGACTGAGGCAGTTTTGATCTCCAGTCGGAAAAAGGTAGAAACAGCATGCATAACAGTGGACGGTGTAACAGTCGAATCTAAGAGGGCTATCCGGTATTTAGGAGTATGGATTGACACTCGTCTTAGCTTCCGAGAACATTTGAGTCATGTGCAGGAAAAGTCGGCGGCGTGCGTGAGGGCATTGTCTAGGATAATGTTGACCACTCGGGGCCCTAAACAGGAGACCAGGAAGCTGCTAATGACGGTAAATCAGTCAATAACTCTGCACGCTGCACAAGTAAGGGCGACTGCCATGAGTGTCGACAGCTACAGTAGAGGAATCCGCTCAACGAATAGACTTAGCGCCTTGAGAGTCAGCAGCGCCTTCCGGACAGTGTCCGACGACGCCGCTTTGGTTATCGCTGGCATGATACCAATAGACTTGCAAGCTATGGAGGTCAAGTTGGTGGCATCAGATGACATAGCAGGACTAGACAGAAATCAGGCTAGAATGAGGGCTAGGCTAGCAGGCATGGCAGAATGGCAGAGAAGATGGAACGGGTCTCAAAAAGGGAGGTGGACATTCAAGCTAATCCCAGACTTGAGTAGATGGCTAGGTAGGAAACAGGGCACAGTAAACTACTACTTAACCCAAATTCTTAGTGGCCATGGATGCTTCAGGCAGTATCTCCATCGTTTCGGACATGCGGATTCCCCATTCTGCAGTACATGTGGCGATGGCTTCGTCGAGGACCCACATCACATACTCTTCACCTGCAGCCGTTTCCGCCAGGAGAGACGCCAGCTCACAAGAATTGCTGGTGTGGATCTGTCGGACAGCAACCTCATCGAAAGGATGCTATCGAGTCCAGAGACTTGGGAAGCGGTGAACAATTTTGCCGCTCGGGCAATGCGCAGCCTACGACAATCTGAAAGAGACAGTGTCGCAGCGGCATAAGCGAGTACGAGCACCGGATCCTAGGAAGCAATTCCCTCGTGGACGTCCCCCCGGATCTAGCTCCCTCACCACCAATACTCCCTCAAAATTTTCTTTTTTATTCCTTTTCCTCTTCCTTTCCACCCTATTGTTCTCAATCTTTCTATTTGTTACTATTTACTTTTGTTATTACTCATCTTCATGTATTATTTAGTTATAGTAAAAAAAAAAAAAAAAAAAAAAAAAAAAAAAAACATATGTGTTTATACATGTATGTATGTGTGTAAGTGTATTTTCAATTATTTTGTAAAAGAAGATATGTAATAAATTTTTGTACCCCCCCGTAGTTAGTTAGTTAAATCATGATGTAGTTAGTTAGATCATAATGTTAACGAATTGCCGTTTCCTTACAAATAATGACTTCCGTATTATTTCTCATTCCCATCCAACTTAAGAATATTTATCTCTTTTTGGCGGGCTTTTTATATAAAGAGTACCTACATATATAGGCTAAGTCTCAATCATCAAAGAGCTGCATATTTTATTGACTTATTCTTTTGTTTCATTTATGCCCTTGTATGATTTAAAATGATTTGAAATTGAAGTCACTAAAAATAATGTAATCTTTTTTTAGCATGGCAATGTCTTCTTATTTCAACTTAACTTGAAAAAGTTGAGAAATAAAACTCCGAGAACTACATATTTTATTAGTTCTTACGATACCACCCTAAAGTGGTTGGGTTTGTATGGAGCGAGAGGCCAAAAGTACTTCTAGAGGAGATAAAAGTCTGAAATTCCAAAGTCAATAAAAATAACATAAATAAAAAACACAACAAAAAATTGATCATATTCAACCTCCTTTAAAAGTTACACCCACTACAGTGGTCGCGCTTGTATAGAGCGAGTGACCAAAAATTTTTCTTATGGAGATATCATTTTGAAATGTTTTCCAAAATTCCATAAAAATTTAATAAGTAATAAAAGATGTCTGAATAAGTCTTATAAATTTCGTGCCACCCTCCTTCACCCCTATAGACGTACCCTAAGAAAGAACACTAAAAAAATTAAGTACAAAAAATAAAAGAAAATATTAATTTAAACGCAATTACCAAAACAGAAAATGTAAAAAAAATTATTTTAACAAACCAATAATATATTAATAATAATGTTTACTCATCTAATAACAATTAGAAAGCACTGTTTAATAATCTCATCTTTTTTGTGCAAGGTAGTTTTCTTTGACCAGTAATGAAAGGATCTGAGCTTAAAAGTAATCTATTGAATATTTGTTGCAATATGTGATATTTTTCTTATATGTTGCTCCCTAAATTTTTTAATGTCTTTATTTTTAGATTCTGCGGCTTCTTCAGACAATTCTCCTATGGACACAAGCGCATAACTAATTATTTCTGGAGCATGTACCAGAACTTTATGCACAGATGGTGGTGGATGGTGGATTATTTCTGGAGCATGTACCAAAACTTTATGCACAGATGGTGGCATGTAGTACTATGGGTACAACTTAATTAGTTTTTTTTTGCCGTGTCAAGTGCATAATTTCCAAATTTCTCTATGTTTATTTTATACACCTAATTAAAACATTTTCATCAATTCCTGAAATTTGAGCAGACAATTTGGAATTGGAAAAAAATTTTTTTGTTGTGTTTCCGTCGTTGGATGTCCCACTTCCTCCACATCTTGGTTGGTCAACTATCAATCCCATTTTTGTTCGGAAGTCTGGTTGTATATTAGCTGTATCGATTTTCTTGTGAAAACATTTTAACTTCCAAAAATTTAAAAACAAAGCTCGTTTCAAAAACAAAAGATAAATTTCTAATTTCAGTCATAGTTAACATAAGTTTCATATACTTAAACTACTTTAAAATGATGACTTTATTTCATGAGATCCAATCATTTTTATTAATGAAAAGAAGCATGTCTACTTGCTGCGATTTTATTTAAAGTGATTGGAAAATAATGGTCTAGTAATGGCGATATATCGAGTATCGAAGTTATCAACATCGATGTTTTCGATGGCTATGAAAAAAATCGATGTAGCGTTGTTAGATCGATATTTTTCCCATCACTATTGTCGAGTCCCGAGAACAATCGACCCCAATCCTGCGCCCGGAATTCCGAGTTTTTTCTGCTATAAAAAATTCCGGGCAATTCCGAGCAAGGATACTTTCGGCCCGACGCCAGGTCTCGGTAGTATTCCGGCATAAAAAAAAAAAAAAAAACAATTAATCGAATACCGCTCAAGATCCAAATCTGTTGATACCACTCTCGCTCGTCCGTTCAACATTTTTTGTGTCCGTTTCGTCTATCCATACGCTACTTTCGTTCCTACATTGCATCCATTTCCTGCACTAAGTTCTTATATTGATATTATTTTTTATATACATAATTTTTATATATAACTTATATTATTGCATAACTTTTATATAAACATTTTCACAATATTCCATCCATAATTATTTATAACCATACACATTCCTAGCATTTTATACGTTCCACATTTACAGTCCATATTTTGTTGCTTACTATTATCTACGTACTATACAGTCCACTCCAGGTTCCGCATGCATTTCTTATTTTTTCATTGGGTAGCCGGTTTCTGATCCGACTATGCCCACCGACCCTGCCAAGAGTCTCCCAAAGCCTGATCGTTTCTCCGTGCCGCGCAGGTCCACTTCGTCATCGTGACCGTGTTCAAAGTGAACACAATGGCCTCGATCGAGGAGGAAGTTTCCATGTTTGCTCTACGGATGCACCTCGACCAGAATAAAGTCCTTTGGGGCAGAGTAGAGGTGGAGTATCTGACGTGTACGCGAGTGCTTTCCGTGGATTCGTGTGAAGAATATCACTCTGATCTCTCAACAGTCAAGCTCAAATATGAGTACGCCTACATGGTATATGCCCGATGCGGCACCACTCTCGGAGAACGCACTGAGCGACTCCAAACACCCCCTGTCGCTCCCCTACCAACGCCGCACTCCGCGAGCCAAGTTACCCAAGGCAATCGACTACCTCCGTGCAAGGTGGACGTATTTTCCGGGGATTATAATCAATGGCCTACCTTCCGCGACTTGTTTACAGCGATGTACGTCGACAATCCGAGGTTAGCGCCGGTGGAGAATACTTCATATATAATGTTCACGCCAACGGTGACCAGGTACTCCTGGCGGCGGGGAGGATTTATGGCCAGGTGCCGGACGGGCACACTGGCGAGTGACGAGCGACTTCGGTGGAAGCCGCCAATATAGTCAGTCGAAGTTTTGTCTTCTCTTGTATCATTTCGTTTTCATTATATAAATACATACATTCGAGTCTTTGATATAAAATTTGTGAATAAAAGTGAACATCTACATAAACTAGAAGAAACGAAGCCTGCGCTCTTGTTTTTTTTTCATCTGCCCAAGGCCCACAGCACCACAGGGACTGGCCCCGATTTGGAATAGCATAAACTGTCTAGCTGGATCAGAGCTCCGCCCTCCTACATAAACATTGGTCCTTCGAGCCGGATATATTCGTTCCGTTCGCCCCAGCATTTGCCCTGGTGGAGATTCCGCTAAGTATTGTCTACTTATTTCTTATTCCAATTCAATTAAAATTTCCAAATACGTACATACAGACCTGCAGTGAAAAGTTCCCGCTTTTTTCATAGCAACTTTTCACTCTGAATTGTATGGACATATGTACATGTTTCCCAGTCCTTGGTTTTATTGTCCTGTTCACTTTCTTCCTTCCTGAAATACATATCTTTATCTCAGTACATATATGTACATATATACATATACATATAAATATCCAACACATATACACACATACATACATCCGCTGAAAAACAAAAAAAACCATCCAAGTGTTTAAAATCCGATTTTTTCCAATTCCAATTCCACTTCCGGCATTTTGATTGAAAAAGGAAATCGCGCGGTTTTTCTTTGTGTTTTTCTAAAGTTTTCACTAGTGCGCTGGCGCGGCTTATATACAGCCACATACTTACATACATACGCATATAATATGCATATGCACTTGCAACTCATCCATACGGGCATTGTGTATATAAGCCGGTCGCGCATTTCCCGGGGGGTGCGGGTTTTCTCCAAAATAAAAAGTGTCCGTAGCGTAAATTAATCAAATCGAGATTTGATTAATTTATTTTTTCCTCAAACAAAACAAAGAAAAACGGTCGTGAGCTTTTTCACAGCTGACCATTCGCCAGTGATGCTCAGATGAGTCACTGGTTCCGACTCTCAAAATAACAAACGAATTTATTAATTTTGTTTTTTTTAAAGTGGATTTTAATTTTGATTTTCATTTAAATTTAAATTAAAATTAAATTTGAAATTAAAATCAGGATTAAAATTAAAATTGATAAAGTGAAAATTTCCGTCTCCACGTCCGATTATTCTACAATCATCCAATTTATTGATTTTGATTTTTTATTCGAATTTTAATTTAACTTAATTTAATTTAAATTGAAATTGGAGCTAGGATTAAAATTAATAAATTTGATAAAAAATGTTTTTTTCTAAAAAATTTTCATTTTTTTCGTCCGAAGCGAAGTGGTTAAGTTGTCGAGTCCCGAGAACAATCGACCCCAATCCTGCGCCCGGAATTCCGAGTTTTTTCTACTATAAAAAATTCCGCGCAATTCCGAGCAAGGATACTTTCGGCCCGAAGCCAGGTCTCGGTAGTATTCCGGCATAAAAAAAAACCAATTAACCGAATACCGCCCAAGATCCAAATCTGTTGATACCACTCTCGCTCGTCCGTTCAACATTTTTTGTGTCCGTTTCCTCTCAAAATCGCGAAAAATCGTGTGTAAGATAATCGAAAAAACCTCGTGTGAAAAGACCAGTGGAAAATTACCAGAAACGTAAACAAGTTGAATTACGGTAACTTGTTTACAAATTTGTACGAAGTCCCGTACGTTTGAGCTGATTGGCCAGCCAATCAGAGTGCAGCGAATTAAAAGTGTAGCATACTTTTAGGCATCACCTAAATAGTGTAGCATACTTGTGGGCAGTGAGTCTGCGAGTGCACATACGTGTGAACTTGCGTACGTGTGTGAGTGCCAGTGACCAGAATAAAGTCGTGTGAATAAATACGTGTGAAGAATATCACTCTGATCTCTCAACAGTCAAGCTAAAATATGAGTACGCCTACATGGTATATGTCCGATGCGGCACCACTCTCGGAGAACGCATTGAGCGACTCCAAACACCCCCTGTCGCTCCCCTACCAACGCCGCAATCCGCGAGCCAAGTTACCCAAGGCAATCGACTACCTCCGTGCGAGGTGGACGTATTTTTCGGGGATTATAATCAATAGCCTACCTTCCGCGACTTGTTTACAGCGATGTACGTCGACAATCCGAGGTTAGCGCCGGTGGAGAATACTTCATATATAATGTTCACGCCAACGGTGACCAGGTACTCCTGGCGGCGGGGAGGATTTATGGCCAGGTGCCGGACGGGCACACTGGCGAGTGACGAGCGACTTCGGTGGAAGCCGCCAATATAGTCAGTCGAAGTTTCGTCTTCTCTTGTATCATTTCGTTTTCATTATATAAATACATACATTCGAGTCTTTGATATAAAATTTGTGAATAAAAGTGAACATCTACATAAACTAGAAGAAACGAAGCCTGCGCTCTTGTTTTTTTTTCATCTGCCCAAGGCCCACAGCACCACAGGGACTGGCCCCGATTTGGAATAGCATAAACTGTCTAGCTGGATCAGAGCTCCGCTCTCCTACATAAACATTGGTCCTTCGAGCCGGATATATTCGTTCCGTTCGCCCCAGCATTTGCCCTGGTGGAGATTCCGCTAAGTATTGTCTACTTATTTCTTATTCCAATTCAATTAAAATTTCCAAATACGTACATACAGACCTGCAGTGAAAAGTTCCCGCTTTTTTCATAGCAACTTTTCACTCTGAATTGTATGGACATATGTACATGTTTCCCAGTCCTTGGTTTTATTGTCCTGTTCACTTTCTTCCTTCCTGAAATACATATCTTTATCTCAGTACATATATGTACATATATACATATACATATAAATATCCAACACATATACACACATACATACATCCGCTGAAAAACAAAAAAACATCCAAGTGTTTAAAATCCGATTTTTTCCAATTCCAATTCCACTTCCGGCATTTTGATTGAAAAAGGAAATCGCGCGGTTTTTCTTTGTGTTTTTCTAAAGTTTTCACTAGTGCGCTGGCGCGGCTTATATACAGCCACATACTTACATACATACGCATATAATATGCATATGCACTTGCAACTCATCCATACGGGCATTGTGTATATAAGCCGGTCGCGCATTTCCCGGTGTTGCGGGTTTTCTCCAAAATAAAAAAGTGTCCGTAGCGTAAATTAATCAAATCGAGATTTGATTAATTTATTTTTTCCTCAAACAAAACAAAGAAAAACGGTCGTGTGCTTTTTCACAGCTGACCATTCGCCAGTGATGCTCAGATGAGTCACTGGTTCCGACTCTCAAAATAACAAACGAATTTATTAATTTTGTTTTTTTTAAAGTGGATTTTAATTTTGATTTTCATTTAAATTTAAATTAAAATTAAATTTGAAATTAAAATCAGGATTAAAATTAAAATTGATAAAGTGAAAATTTCCGTCTCCACGTCCGATTATTCTACAATCATCCAATTTATTGATTTTGATTTTTTATTCGAATTTTAATTTAACTTAATTTAATTTAAATTGAAATTGGAGCTAGGATTAAAATTAATAAATTTGATAAAAAAATGTTTTTTTCTAAAAAATTTTCATTTTTTCGTCCGAAGCGAAGTGGTTAAGTTGTCGAGTCCCGAGAACAATCGACCCCAATCCTGCGCCCGGAATTCCGAGTTTTTTCTCTATAAAAAATTCCGCGCAATTCCGAGCAAGGATACTTTCGGCCCGAAGCCAGGTCTCGGTAGTATTCCGGCATAAAAAAAAATTAACCGAATACCGCCCAAGATCCAAATCTGTTGATACCACTCTCCGTCGTCCGTTCAACATTTTTTTGTGTCCGTTTCCTCTCAAAATCGCGAAAAATCGTGTGTAAGATAATCGAAAAAACCTCGTGTGCAAAGACAAGTGGAAAATTACCAGAAACGGTAACTTGTTGACAAGTTTGTACGAAGTCCCGTACGTTTGACCTGATTGGCCAGCCAATCAGAGTGAAGTGAATTAAAAGTATAGCATACTTTTAGGCATCACCTAAATAGTGAAGCATACTTGTGGGCAGTGACTCTGCGAGTGCACATACGTGTGAACTTGCGTGCGTGTGTGAGTGCCAGTGACCAGAATAAAGTCGTGTGAATAAATACGTGTGAAGAATATCACTCTGATCTCTCAACAGTCAAGCTAAAATATGAGTACGCCTACATGGTATATGTCCGATGCGGCACCACTCTCGGAGAACGCATTGAGCGACTCCAAACACCCCCTGTCGCTCCCCTACCAACGCCGCAATCCGCGAGCCAAGTTACCCAAGGCAATCGACTACCTCCGTGCGAGGTGGACGTATTTTTCGGGGATTATAATCAATGGCCTACCTTCCGCGACTTGTTTACAGCGATGTACGTCGACAATCCGAGGTTAGCGCCGGTGGAGAATACTTCATATATAATGTTCACGCCAACGGTGACCAGGTACTCCTGGCGGCGGGGAGGATTTATGGCCAGGTGCCGGACGGGCACACTGGCGAGTGACGAGCGACTTCGGTGGAAGCCGCCAATATAGTCAGTCGAAGTTTCGTCTTCCTTGTATCATTTCGTTTTCATTATATAAATACATACATTCGAGTCTTTGGTATAAAATTTATGAATAAAAGTGAACATCTACATAAACTAGAAGAAACGAAGCCTGCGCTCTTGTTTTTTTTCATCTGCCCAAGGCCCACAGCACCACAGGGACTGGCCCCGATTTGGAATAGCATAAACTGTCTAGCTGGATCAGAGCTCCGCCCTCCTACATAAACATTGGTCCTTCGAGCCGGATATATTCGTTCCGTTCGCCCCAGCATTTGCCCTGGTGGAGATTCCGCTAAGTATTGTCTACTTATTTCTTATTCCAATTCAATTAAAATTTCCAAATACGTACATACAGACCTGCAGTGAAAAGTTCCCGCTTTTTTATAGCAACTTTTCACTCTGAATTGTATGGACATATGTACATGTTTCCCAGTCCTTGGTTTTATTGTCCTGTTCACTTTCTTCCTTCCTGAAATACATATCTTTATCTCAGTACATATATGTACATATATACATATACATATAAATATCCAACACATATACACACATACATACATCCGCTGAAAAACAAAAAAAACCATCCAAGTGTTTAAAATCCGATTTTTTCCAATTCCAATTCCACTTCCGGCATTTTGATTGAAAAAGGAAATCGCGCGGTTTTTCTTTGTGTTTTTCTAAAGTTTTCACTAGTGCGCTGGCGCGGCTTATATACAGCCACATACTTACATACATACGCATATAATATGCATATGCACTTGCAACTCATCCATACGGGCATTGTGTATATAAGCCGGTCGCGCATTTCCCGGTGTTGCGGGTTTTCTCCAAAATAAAAAGTGTCCGTAAGGTAAATTAATCAAATCGAGATTTGATTAATTTATTTTTTCCTCAAACAAAACAAAGAAAAACGGTCGTGTGCTTTTTCACAGCTGACCATTCGCCAGTGATGCTCAGATGAGTCACTGGTTCCGACTCTCAAAATAACAAACGAATTTATTAATTTTGTTTTTTTTTAAAGTGGATTTTAATTTTGATTTTCATTTAAATTTAAATTAAAATTAAATTTGAAAATTAAAATCAGGATTAAAATTAAAATTGATAAAGTGAAAATTTCCGTCTCCACGTCCGATTATTCTACAATCATCCAATTTATTGATTTTGATTTTTTATTCGAATTTTAATTTAACTTAATTTAATTTAAATTGAAATTGGAGCTAGGATTAAAATTAATAAATTTGATAAAAAATGTTTTTTTCTAAAAAATTTTCATTTTTTTCGTCCGAAGCGAAGTGGTTAAGTTGTCGAGTCCCGAGAACAATCGACCCCAATCCTGCGCCCGGAATTCCGAGTTTTTTCTACTATAAAAAATTCCGCGCAATTCCGAGCAAGGATACTTTCGGCCCGAAGCCAGGTCTCGGTAGTATTCCGGCATAAAAAAACCAAAATTAACCGAATACCGCCCAAGATCCAAATCTGTTGATACCACTCTCGCTCGTCCGTTCAACATTTTTTGTGTCCGTTTCCTCTCAAAATCGCGAAAAATCGTGTGTAAGATAATCGAAAAAACCTCGTGTGAAAAGACCAGTGGAAAATTACCAGAAACGTAAACAAGTTGAATTACGGTAACTTGTTTACAAATTTGTACGAAGTCCCGTACGTTTGACCTGATTGGCCAGCCAATCAGAGTGAAGTGAATTAAAAGTATAGCATACTTTTAGGCATCACCTAAATAGTGAAGCATACTTGTGGGCAGTGACTCTGCGAGTGCACATACGTGTGAACTTGCGTGCGTGTGTGAGTGCCAGTGACCAGAATAAAGTCGTGTGAATAAATACGTGTGAAGAATATCACTCTGATCTCTCAACAGTCAAGCTAAAATATGAGTACGCCTACATGGTATATGTCCGATGCGGCACCACTCTCGGAGAACGCATTGAGCGACTCCAAACACCCCCTGTCGCTCCCCTACCAACGCCGCAATCCGCGAGCCAAGTTACCCAAGGCAATCGACTACCTCCGTGCGAGGTGGACGTATTTTTCGGGGATTATAATCAATGGCCTACCTTCCGCGACTTGTTTACAGCGATGTACGTCGACAATCCGAGGTTAGCGCCGGTGGAGAATACTTCATATATAATGTTCACGCCAACGGTGACCAGGTACTCCTGGCGGCGGGGAGGATTTATGGCCAGGTGCCGGACGGGCACACTGGCGAGTGACGAGCGACTTCGGTGGAAGCCGCCAATATAGTCAGTCGAAGTTTCGTCTTCTCTTGTATCATTTCGTTTTCATTATATAAATACATACATTCGAGTCTTTGATATAAAATTTGTGAATAAAAGTGAACATCTACATAAACTAGAAGAAACGAAGCCTGCGCTCTTGTTTTTTTTTCATCTGCCCAAGGCCCACAGCACCACAGGGACTGGCCCCGATTTGGAATAGCATAAACTGTCTAGCTGGATCAGAGCTCCGCTCTCCTACATAAACATTGGTCCTTCGAGCCGGATATATTCGTTCCGTTCGCCCCAGCATTTGCCCTGGTGGAGATTCCGCTAAGTATTGTCTACTTATTTCTTATTCCAATTCAATTAAAATTTCCAAATACGTACATACAGACCTGCAGTGAAAAGTTCCCGCTTTTTTCATAGCAACTTTTCACTCTGAATTGTATGGACATATGTACATGTTTCCCAGTCCTTGGTTTTATTGTCCTGTTCACTTTCTTCCTTCCTGAAATACATATCTTTATCTCAGTACATATATGTACATATATACATATACATATAAATATCCAACACATATACACACATACATACATCCGCTGAAAAACAAAAAAACCATCCAAGTGTTTAAAATCCGATTTTTTCCAATTCCAATTCCACTTCCGGCATTTTGATTGAAAAAGGAAATCGCGCGGTTTTTCTTTGTGTTTTTCTAAAGTTTTTCACTAGTGTGCTGGCGCGGCTTATATACAGCCACATACTTACATACATACGCATATAATATGCATATGCACTTGCAACTCATCCATACGGGCATTGTGTATATAAGCCGGTCGCGCATTTCCCGGTGTTGCGGGTTTTCTCCAAAATAAAAAGTGTCCGTAGCGTAAATTAATCAAATCGAGATTTGATTAATTTATTTTTTCCTCAAACAAAACAAAGAAAAACGGTCGTGTGCTTTTTCACAGCTGACCATTCGCCAGTGATGCTCAGATGAGTCACTGGTTCCGACTCTCAAAATAACAAACGAATTTATTAATTTTGTTTTTTTTAAAGTGGATTTTAATTTTGATTTTCATTTAAATTTAAATTAAAATTAAATTTGAAATTAAAATCAGGATTAAAATTAAAATTGATAAAGTGAAAATTTCCGTCTCCACGTCCGATTATTCTACAATCATCCAATTTATTGATTTTGATTTTTTATTCGAATTTTAATTTAACTTAATTTAATTTAAATTGAAATTGGAGCTAGGATTAAAATTAATAAATTTGATAAAAAATGTTTTTTTCTAAAAAATTTTCATTTTTTCGTCCGAAGCGAAGTGGTTAAGTTGTCGAGTCCCGAGAACAATCGACCCCAATCCTGCGCCCGGAATTCCGAGTTTTTTCTACTATAAAAAATTCCGCGCAATTCCGAGCAAGGATACTTTCGGCCCGAAGCCAGGTCTCGGTAGTATTCCGGCATAAAAAAAACCAATTAACCGAATACCGCCCAAGATCCAAATCTGTTGATACCACTCTCGCTCGTCCGTTCAACATTTTTTGTGTCCGTTTCCTCTCAAAATCGCGAAAAATCGTGTGTAAGATAATCGAAAAAACCTCGTGTGAAAAGACCAGTGGAAAATTACCAGAAACGTAAACAAGTTGAATTACGGTAACTTGTTTACAAATTTGTACGAAGTCCCGTACGTTTGAGCTGATTGGCCAGCCAATCAGAGTGCAGCGAATTAAAAGTATAGCATACTTTTAGGCATCACCCAAATAGTGTAGCATACTTGTGGGCAGTGAGTCTGCGAGTGCACATACGTGTGAACTTGCGTACGTGTGTGAGTGCCAGTGACCAGAATAAAGTCGTGTGAATAAATACGTGTGAAGAATATCACTCTGATCTCTCAACAGTCAAGCTAAAATATGAGTACGCCTACATGGTATATGTCCGATGCGGCACCACTCCGGAGAACGCATTGAGCGACTCCAAACACCCCCTGTCGCTCCCCTACCAACGCCGCAATCCGCGAGCCAAGTTACCCAAGGCAATCGACTACCTCCGTGCAAGGTGGACGTATTTTCTGGGGATTATAATCAATGGCCTACCTTCCGCGACTTGTTTACAGCGATGTATGTCGACAATCCAAGGTTAGCGCCGGTGGAGAAATTATTCCACCTCGTATCCAATCGTGTCTCGCTCACCTCTTACCAACGACAGCTTTTACGCGGCATGGGAGAATCTGAATGCCCGGTTTGAAAATAAGCGGCAGTTAGTAGCCACTCAGACAAAAATTCTGTTCAACTTGTCTCCAGTCATGAATGAGACGTGTACTGCCCTCAAGGATCTGCAAACGACCATTCAAGGATGTTCGACGACTCTGGAACGGTCCGAAGTTAGTACAGAAAATTGGGATGTACTGTTGGTGGCCCTCTGCACATCCAAGCTACCCCACTCCACCGTCGGTTTATGGGAACAATCCATTCCTAACAAGACCGACTTGTCCACGTGGTCCGACTTAAACAATTTTTTGGTCGACCGGTGCCGCGTCTTAGAGACCCTCGAGGACCGAAAATCGAGCTCTACATCCCAACCTCTTCCATTCGCTGTCGGAAGATCCGCTCCACCCGCCAAGTTTCAAGCACTGTGACGCCAGTGTCCTGTAAACTGTGTGGGAGAGAGAATCATTCGTTCGGAAGTTCGGAGGGCACCTTTGTGTCAGAAAGAATGTTTAACCTGGTGAAACCACCGTTTCGTGTGATCGACGCGCAAATCAGCGGCATTTCCGAATGCGTGGCGGCTCGCGCTCAAAAGCCACTTTAAGCAGAGTTCCAGCATTGATTTGCTAATCGGTGTCGACCTTTTCCCCCAAATCCTAGGAGAAAAGATCAAAAAGGACATATGCGGTTCTCTGGTCGACCTTGAAACTATATTTGGGTGGGTTCCATGTGGACCCATGGCCAAGTCTCCCACTCCTTCGTCATCCGTTCTGGCCGCAAGGGTCACTGTAGTCCCAAGCAACATGAGTTTGGATAAATTGCTCACCAAATTTTGGGAGGTGGAAGATCTTCCAGTAAAACCGGAAAAGGAAGAGGATAGAAAATGCGAAACTCATTTCCGGGAGACCACCAAACGAAGGGAGAACGGACGTTTTGTAGTGTCCTTACCTTTCAAAGACCCGGAAAACATCGACTTAGGGTATTCCAGATCCGTCGCCATGGCCCAATTCCTCAGGAATGAGGCTCGATTAGGGAGGACCCCAATTTTGAAAGAGCAATATGAGGCAGTCCTGCGTGAATATGAGGAATTAGGGCATATGTTTCGCGTTCCACCCCCGACTAATTCCAACAATTTCTATTTGCCCCATCATGCGGTGTTTAAGCCCGAAAGCACCACGACCAAGCTCCGTGTCGTCTTTAATGCCTCAAGTCCGTCCACCAGAGGTGTTAGCTTGAATGATATCCTGCACCCTAGCCCTACCCTTCAAGCGGACCTCACGCTACAGATCCTCAAATGGCGTTTCTTCCGAGTTGTGTTCAATGCTGACATCACGCAAATGTATCGCCAGATTCACGTATCCTCCGATCATACCCCCTTTCAGCGTATCTTATGTCGAGACAAAAATGGGATCCTTCAGGACTACGAAATCCAAACAGTCACCTTTGGGGTGAACTGCGCCCCGTTCCTGGCGATCCGCGTACTTATCCAATTAGCTGCGGAAGTGGAGCAAAAGCACCCCCGGGTGAGCGAGATTTTGCGTCGCTACATGTACGTACATGTACGTAGATGATGTTCTAGCTGGTTCCCATTCAACGGAAGAAGCTCGCGCGACGATCCGGGAGCTTCGGCAAGTTCTCGCCTCCGCTGGTTTTCCTCTCCGTAAGTGGACCTCCAATTAGAAAGACGTGCTACGTGATATTCCGCAGGAGCATCTCCTAAATGCCGAATTTTTAGAGCTGGAGGACGCAAGCACCACCAAAACGCTAGGCATCCGAGGGCAAGCAAAGCAGGACCAGTTCTTCTTTCAGTACTCCATTGGTCAAGCAGTCTGTTTCCAAGAGAGAAGTATTGTCGCACATAGCAAAGTTGTTCGATCCAGCCGGGTGGCTAGCTCCTTTCGTAGTTCGAGCGAAAATCTTTATGCAGCAGATCTGGCTGACTGAGCTGGGATGGGATGATCCGCTTCCCACGTCACTCCGACAGGAATGGGAGGAGTTCTTACGGGATTATCCAGGTCTCACCCGAATCCGTATTCCCAGATGGGTAGTAGTTCGGCCCGATGTCACGTGGTAGCTTCACGGTTTTTGCGATGCGTCCCAGAAGGCTTACGGTGCAGCATGGAGATCACGTAAGTGTTCATCTGCTCACAGCTAAGACTCGAGTAGCCCCGGTTAAGACGGTGTCTTTACCTCGTCTGGAACTAAGTGGGGCAGTACTTCTTGCGGACCTCTATGCGGATCCCCGAACTTTCAATCCGTAACGCCAAAGCTTTCTTCTGGACCGATTCCACCATCGTTCTCGTTTGGCTGAACAAGCCCCCATGCAGTTGGTCCACTTTCGTCGCCAACCGAGTGTCCTCCATCTCCAACAACTCGTTGGAGAACCAACCGGTTCTCGGACTTCGGCAGGGCCCTGCGGGTGACAGCTTATGTCCGTCGATTCTGTTGCCGGCAACCGTCTCGTCCAACAACCCCCGAGCTCTCCAGTGAAGAACTGCACGCGGCTGAAAGAGTCCTGATCCAGCAGGCCCAGCGTAGAGAGTTTGCGGCAGAGATCCGCTGCCTGTCCGAAAGCCGACCGATTTCATCCTCAAGTTCCCTGGCGAATCTGAATTCATTTCTAGACCAGCTTGGTATCCTTAGGTCTTGTGGGCGCCTGCGGGCCTCCGAATTGCTCAGCTATGACGAGCGCCATCCCATCCTCTTGCCGTACAACGCTCGTTTGACTCGCCTCCTCATCGATTTCGTACATCGCATCACCCTGCACGGCGGTAATCAAGTAATGGTGCGAGTGCTGCGAGCAAAATTTTGGATTTCCAAGGTGAAGAACGCCGTGAAGACCTTCGTCCGTGGATGCAAGGTGTGTATTTTCTGGATGCGTCGGCAGCAGACGCAACTCATGGGCGAGCTTCCCCAGGAACGGGTCACTTTTGCCCGGTCTTTCACGCACACTGGCATTGATTTCACTGGCCCCTTCGAGATAAAAAATTATACCGGACGAGCCTGTCTCATCATCAAGGGCTACGTCTGCGTATTTTTATGCTTCAGCACGAAGGCCATCCATCTCGAAGCGACTTCGGATCTGACTACGGAGAAGTTCCTGGCAGCGTTTTCTCGATTTGTGTCGCGGAGGTCATGTCCGCAACGGATCTATTCCGACAACGCCAAAACCTTTGTTGGGGCAACCAAGTCCCTATGAAGAGATTTTTTGGAGGCAACGAAGCATTGCATTACCAACCGGTTTGGACAGCGAATCCTATCCTGGCATTTCATCCCGCCGAGCGCACCTCACATGGGAGGTTTGTTGGAAGCTGGGATGAAGAGCTTCAAGGCCTTGTTTTACCGATCCACTGCCAACACCCGATACACCTTTGAGGAACTCTCCACCCTTCTGTGTAGGATCGAAGCGTGTTTGAATTCGCGTCCCATTTCGCCTATGAGCGAAGATCCGGCAGATCTTGTGTCCTTGAGCCCTGAACATTTCCTAGTGAGAGGCCCCCTGGTGGCCATCGCCGAGACAGAGATCCATGCGGAACCAATGTCGTTGGTGAATCGCTGGCAACGCCTGAAAGCGCTTCATCACCACTTCTGCCGACGCTGGAAGGACGAGTATTTAAAGGAGTTGCACAAAAGGAAGAAGTGGAAGTTCCTTTCCCGTAGCCTGCAACCCGATGACCTTGTGGTCGTCCAATTGAGCTTGTCCACACCGGGTCTGACGGCTTAGTACGTGTCGCCGATGTACGGACTTCACGTGGCATTATTAAAAGGCCGGTCGCGAAGCTGATTCGCCTATCCAGCGACAATGAAGCAACTCCTCCTCAAATGTGACACTACCGCGTCTATCCGTTCCGTTTCCGTGTCCGGTGTTGCCAGGCACATAGGTTTTTAATCATTTTTTCTCGTTCCAGCATTCTCATTCCATAACATAGAGATGGCACTGCCTTCCTGCCAAGCAGCCCGTCGCCACCCCCAGGGAGGAAACGCATATCGATGCCGCGTCTGTCGAGGAGTCCACGGGCTCCGGCAGTGCCGAAGGTTCCTGAACCTTTGTGCGGAGAAACGGCTGCAGGCAGTGCTCGTAAACAAATATTGCGCGAATTGTCTGGCCCACGAGCACTCAGCAAGGTCTTGTTGGAGTTCGGCGGGATGTCGCACACGCTGCTGCACACGGTCGACTCAGGAGTCAGTCGGGCCTCCCGAGCGTCAACCCGACCGTATCGAACGCCGGCTCGTGGCACGACAGATGGGGAAACCGCGGGCAGCTCATCTCGAGCGCCCAACCTAGCGTCTCTGCTGCACCTGCGGACGATTCACGTCATGCCGACAGCGGTGGTCAAGGTCGACAATGGCGAGAAGGGGAAGTCGAGGCCCTCGTTGTGCTGGACGCCTGCATCCCCGATAGCCGGATAGGTGCGGCCTACGCCGCGGATCTCGAATTGGCGGTAGCTTCAGTGGGCAAAGATCAAGCCTGCCATGCCATAATCCGCTCCCGGACAGAGTGCGGCTTCCAGAAGGAGGTCGTGCTGAAGGTGGAAGAGGAACTCCATATCCGCACTCCCAGCCGGGAGGTTCCCGCCGCAGTCCAGGGAAACTGGAAACTTCCCTTGAAACCTACGGGTACAGGGTATAAAAACAGATCGCCCATCTGATTTGTATCTGTATTCAGTTGCCCGTTCGAACTTCATGGTTCTTAACACCAAATGCTATAAGGATTATCTTCAGAGGTGTAAACTTCAGTTTTCAGATGATCCTAAGCCGTTTTTTAACTACGTCAAAACTAAACGTAAGATATCCATAATCCCATCCTGCTTAAGTTTTGAAAATAAGATAGCTGACACTGATCAGTCCATTGCCGATATGTTTGCTGATTTTTTCAAAACAGTCTATTCCTCAGCGGAATATAGTGGGAACCTTTCGTATCCTGATAAGTTCAACAGGTCTAATGGTATTTTTAATCCTTTCTTGGGTGAAAGTACGCTTCTTAGCGTGCTTAAGTTAATTAAACCTGTGTACTTACCGGGTTTTGACGGGATTCCTGGGTGTGGTGATACTTTATGCAAGCCTATTCACAAGTTATTCTCCTTGTCTGTTGAAACGTCTTCTTTCCCGATTAAGTTGAAGGAATCTTTTATCATTCCTCTCCACAAAAATGGTAATAAGTCTAATGTGTCAAATTATAGGGGTATTTCCAAATTGTCCGCGATTCCAAAAGCTTTTGAGAAAATAATAACTTCTCAATTGCAACATTTCTGTACATCTATAGTTTCACCCACACAGCATGGTTTTGTGAGACGTAGATCTACGACCACTAACCTTTTAGAATTTACATCATTAACGATCAAAGGATTTGATGAAGCCAAACAAACTGATGTCATATATACTGACTTCATTAAAGCTTTTGACTCTGTTAACCCTAAGTTACTACTTTTTAAGCTCAACGAAATTGGATTTCCAACTTCATTACTGATTCGTGAGTACCCAACAAACAGAACACAGAAAGTTCTTTTTAAGTCTTCTTATTCAAAACGCATCAATGTGACATCCGGGGTGCCTCAGGGGAGTCATCTGGGTCCGCTGCTCTTTACCCTCTTTATCAACGATCTTTCCTCCGTTATGCTACATTCTCGAGTGCTAATGTATGCTGACGATGTTAAGCTATGCCTTAGTTATAAAGATATGGTTTCGCCCAGTCGATTACAGGCTGACTTTAACAATTTTCAGTGTTGGTGTCAACACAATCGTTTGAATTTAAACACTGCAAAGTGTAAGGTTATGACATTTAATAGAAGTTGTCCTCAACTTATAACCTATTTCATAAATAATTCTCCATTAGAACGTCTAAATGTAATGAACGAAATTAATGTAAAGAATTTAACGGTCTTTACATGACAAAAATCCTCTTTACCTCTTTGGTCCGCCCCAATTTTGGATTACGGATCTTGTGTTTGGTCACCTCAATATGGGTCACAGCAAATGAGAATGGAATCTGTCCAAAAGTAGTTTCTACTTTTTGCTCTTGGTGGTCTGAACTTGGATCACAACGTCAAGCTTTCCTCGTACACTAGTAAGCTACTTTTGATTAACCTCCCCTGCCTTATTAACCGTATTCCCTTATTCCTTACACGCTGTACTACTAACTATTTGCATGTACCCTTTCTAGTCCTTTGTTCTCGTTATAATCGTCTTTACCGACTGATCAGATCAGAGATCTCTCTTCCCATTCTAAAAGCTTTTATTCTGTCCTATCTAGCTCGTAAGTAGCTGAAGTTTTCGTTTAAAACATTTGGTTGAGTTATTACTGAATTGGAAAGTTTGATGTGAAATCATACAGCCATTCTTATTGGCTATGAACCAAATGGTTTTAAATTGTGCGATGCACTAAAAGAAAAATTTGTTGTCGCAAGGGAAGAATTGCAAGTTTTCGATTTATTCTATCATTAGCAGTTCAATTTAATTTAAAAGTACACAAAATGAATGTGAAAACAGCATTTTTAAATGGAAATTTAAATGAGGAGATATGTATATGTACATGTATGTATATGCTAGAACTATATAACAATGCTGGTTTCAAGTATTTGAGCAGGCTTTGAAAGAATTTAAACTTGTAAATTCTCCAGTTGACCGTTGAGGTTATATTCTCAATAGAGGTTAAAGAAAACATACATAAATGTATTATTATGTATATGTATATGTTGACGATGCAATAATAGCTACAGGGAATATTGTTAGACTGAATAATTTTAAGAAATATTTAAGTGAAAAATTCCAAGTGACAGATTTAAATGAAATACGGCATTTTATTGGTATTGGATTAGAAATACAGAAAGACAAAATATATCTGAGTTAATCTGCATATGTAACAAGAATTTTAAATAAATTTAACATGGATAGTTGCAATCCAGTAAATACTCCAATACCAAGTTAATTAAATTATGAGTTACTCAACTCAGACGAAAACTGTAATGCACTATGCCGTAATCTTATTGGATGCCTAATGCTATGTACATTATGCCATTATGGTTAAAATCTCTTTTAAACATAGCAAACGTCTTTCTTGAAAAACCTATAAAAATTAACGATGATAACCAAAGCAAATAATCCCTCATGTCACAAAAGAGCAAAGCATATTGATATCGAGTATCATTTCTCAAGAAAACTGGTAGAGAATAATACAAAATGTCTTGAGTATATTTCCACAGATAACCTATTTGCAGATCTGTTCACCAAGTCGTTACCGTCCGGAAAATTTTATGCGAATTGCGAAGCCAAGAAGGCGAACCAAACATTAATTCATAACTCATCGCTGCTGAGCATCTACATATGTATATACATATATCTATCTGTAGTTTAAGTCAATTAGAAAGGGTAATTGAATTAATTTTATTGTTGTTCCAAACATAAATATATTTAAAAAAGAGAATTGAAATTGAATTAAATTAAAATTGAATTGTTAAATGTTAAAATACCCCTATTCAACTATCAAATAATAACATTTAGCATTCTGATGTTTAATATACAGTGGATAACATTAATATTCGTTTTTTTTTTCAACTTCAAACGCCTGTAAAAAGTTTAAAATTAGTGCAAATTCAAAAATAAAAAATGGTAAACTAAAGAGGGATTTATTGTTATGTTTTATTTAACACTAATATTAAAAATACAGCAAACATTCATTCGTCATAGAAAAAACATGAAGGCAACTTCGAATTCTGAAAAAATGGCACAAAAACGAGGTTTCCCAGAAAAAGCAACGCGTGACAGACGTTTTTGGACTGCAAGCATACCGGAGAGTCTATTTGTTTATGAGCACTACGAAATGGGTCGCAAAGAAAAAAATTCATCTTTGGTGCAGCGAAAAGTGGTACTGAAGCTGACTTTGTAGGGCAAGGCATATCGCCAAATCGGTGATATTCTTCAAATGAATCCAAACACCATGGTTTAGCGGAAACCAAATACCGAGCTGGAAAAAAACACTTGAGACCAACCGTAAAACATAGCGGAGGTCACGTCATGGTTTGGGGCTGCATTTCAGCCCACGGCGTCGGAAATCTGGTGTTCATCGATGGCAACATGAACCAAGACTATTATTTTAAAATTTTGAAGGAAAATTTAAAGCAGTCGGCGGAGAAAATGGGCATTTCCGAAACGTTCAAGCTGTACCAGGACAATGACACAAAACACAAAGCCCATAAAGTCAGGTCTTGGCTGCTCTATAATTGATCTCAATCCGATTGAGAATATGTGGAGCGAGTTGGACCACCGCACAGTGGTTGCGCCCATAGGCCAAAAGTCAAAAAATCAATCACAAAATATGTTGACAAAATGTAATCATATTGTCTAATAAATGTCCAAACTTCGGAATGGCAAACCGGTTTTATCTGGATTTGCAACGGGACATTCTAAAAATAGCATTGAAATCATGAACTCGTGGTCGTTTTCGCGCAGCTGCAGCGCTCAGTAAGCTTTTTACACATTTAAAATTACATTTCAAACAGGTCGGACGTCATATTGAATGTACCAAATTAAATTCTCTAACATGAATTTTGAAGTTAAATTCTGATATTAATATTTAACCAACTAATTAAAACGTTCTTATGTAATTATTTTTTAGTTTTAATCTTTTTTAAGTGTTTTGTGAATGTCTTTTTTATGTGTAGTTGGATTTTTAGTTGTGTTTCCATAAAATGCCACAACGGAGTTATATGTCATTGTAATCGTCTGACTTTTACGGTAATAAATGAGTTCAGTTTAGGTGTGGAAATTTCCGGATGACTGAACTAACGTAAAAAAACCAACGACGCCTTATATTATTCAAAGTCAGCTTTGCGCTGCACAACATCTGTTTGACAAATTGTGCTGTTGTTTGCGTTCTGTCTTCGTTGTTTGTAGTTATGTATGTTTGATTTTGCGAATTCATTTATTAACTATTTTTATTTCATTTATATTGAATTTGAATTTGGTAGACTATTTTTATAAGTATGTTTTTGTACGCATGTTTATATTCGATTGTTGGTGCAAAGAAAATGGCACCAATGCTGAAAAAGTAAAGAAAATAATTAAAATGGTAAACAAAGAAATTGAAAAATAAGGCTACGTTACCGACCTGGATGATCTGTCGAAACGAATTGCGTACATGTACATATGTAAACGAATAGCAGCCTTTTGGGGAAATTACGATCACAAGAAATGTTCAGTGGTTCGATATGAAGGTGTTTGGTTGAATGAAAAAGAGAGGATTTCATTGCGCTGTGCCCACAAGACGTCCCATTCAACACGCAAAGAAAATGGTGGCCCGAAAATAGATTTCATCGAGTCCTCAATAGAACAAAACGTCGTAGAATTGCTGAGATAGCAAAAGACGATGAATCTATTGCTTCTGCCCTACATTCCTGCAATTCATCCTACCCATCGTTTACTGAAGCGAAACGCAAGCTGAAGTAGAGCTACAGAGCTTGGTAGATCATACGGCGTCGAGAATTGTGCAACTTCAAGCAGATGTTCTTCAATCCGTTGGCGATTATAATTTAATATTAATTATGAAGTGGCGCTTTGACGGCAGCTCTGGACATTCCGAATATAAGCAAAAAACCGTGACAAATGTGGACGATGCGAGTTTATTTGTAACTTCTTATGTACCACTGCAGTTAATAACTAAAGATGATGATCCTAAAAAGTGGAAATTAATTTGGAAGAACCCTCGACTGGTATCTACACGATACTGTAGACCAATAAGGTTTCAATTTAAGAAAGAAACAACGCAATTGGCCCTCAGCGAAGAAAGCTATTTTAAGGAAAAAATTGCACTCCTGAAATGCACAACATGTGTAATTTCTGACATTATGATTGAAGTTGAACATATTTGTTGTGCTCTAAGCCAAACATATATGTAACGCAAAGCCGACAGAAACGAACGACTTGGAAAATGTTTAGGCGAGAAGAATCACGAAGCACGTTATGAGTTTGGCTTATCACCGTTGCAAGATTTCATGAATATTTCATACACGATTCCTACAGATTGGAATTTAAAATTTGGCGAGTTTCTACTATAGAAGAGGTTTTCTCTTTCTGCTTTTAGAAATAGAAAAGCTAAAATAAAAGCAGACTTCCGAACAAAAATGGGATTGATAGTTGACCGACCAAGATGTGGAGGAAGTGGGACATCCAACGACGGAAGCACAGCAAGAAAATTTTTTTCCAATTCCGAATCGTCTGCACAAATTACAGGATTGGATGAAAATGTTTCAATTAGGTGTTCATCATTATTACAATGCCTCTCATCTGGTTATAAAATAAACATATAGAAATTTGGAGATTATGCACTTGACACGGCAAAACAACTAATTGAGTTGTACCCATGGTACTATATGCCACCATCTGTCCACAAAGTTCTGCTACATGCTCCAAAAAATTAGTTATGCGCTTGTGTCCATAGGAGAATTGTTTGAAGAAGCCGCAGAATCTAAAAATAAAGACATCACAAAATTTAGGGAGCAACACACAACAAAAATATCACATATTGCAACAAATACTGACTTATTTAATAGATTACTTTTAAGCTCAGATCCTTTCATTACTGGTCAAAGAAAACTACCTTGCACAAAAAAGACGAAATTATTAAACAGTGCATTCCAATTGCTATTAGATGAGTAAACATTATTATTAATGCATTATTGTTTTCTTAAAAAAATTTTTTTTCACATTTTCTGTTTAGGTAATTGCGTTTGAATAAATATTTTCTTTTATTTTTGTACTTTATTTTTTATAGTTTTCTTTCTTAGGGTAGGTCTATAGGGGTGAAAGAGGGTGTCAAGGAGTTTGTATGACTTATTCGGACAGCTTTTATTACTTATTAAATTTTTATGGAATTTGGAGAAAAATTAAAAACTATATAAGCGCGACCACTGTAGTGGGTGTAACTTTTGAGGGAGGTTTAATATGATCAATTTTTTTTGTGTTTTCTATTTATGTTATTTTTATTGAATTTTGGAAAAGTTTCAGATTTTTATCTTCTCTAGAAGTACTTTTGGCCGCTCGCTCCCTACAAACCCAACCACTGTGCACCGTGTCCACAAAACTCCCATATCTTCGTTGGCTATTCTAAAAGAACGGCTTCAAGAGGAGTGGGCCAAAATTAGCCCAGACTATATAAAAAAAAAATTATTGCAAATATGCCGCAGCGCCTGAAGGATACACAATTAAACATTGTTTATCACACCAAATACTAAATCAAAGCTAGTAACCAACTAACACCACTTCACAGTGGTTCCGCCCATAGGCCAAAATTCGAAAACATCATCACAAAATATTGTAAAGAAATTACCACTATTTATCTCATAAATGTTCATTCTTAACTAGTGCAAACTGGTTTTTGCTGAAATTCTAACGATTCTTTCTAAAAAATAGAACCAAAAGCTTGAACACGTGTTCATATTTTATGCACAGCTGCACGCTTAACGGCATTAATCGTAGCAAGGAGAACTTGCAATTTTTGTGGTAAACGATTGAGTGCTCCTAAATTAATTATTTAAAATGGATTTTCAAGTTAAAGGTATTTACTTTTTGTTAAAAAATAATAAATCTGAATTATTTTTTGTAACTCCAGTATAATTATTGTTTAAAGAAACCTATATGTACCTATATGTATATTGTATCGTTTTTGTGCATGTTTTTTAGGTTTACTTAAACTTTTAGTTGTGTTCCCCCATTTCCCCCCAAAAGTTTTCTATTTCTCATTATTTATCTGTCTTTTAAGATAATAAAAGTGTTAAAGTTACAAACCGAAATTCGCCGATGCAATCTTTAATATACTAACTCATCATCGTCTTGTTTTCCAAGATTAAATTTGCCCAGCAAAGCCTCTGTGTCATCTTGTTATTGTGTTGTTGGGTTTTGTTAAATCAATCATATTTGTCTACAATTGTCATGGTCTTTTAATTTATGTTGTTTAAATAACTCTCATTATTTTTTAATTTATGATCTTAATTTTTGCATATATCTTATAAGTCTGTCATTAAAATGTGGCAAGCTAGAGGAAATGAACAAAAACAAAAGGTCATGGAAAGAAAAATTAAAATTCGAAAGGATAGATGAAGGTAGAGGCTCATCGAACGACGGAAATACGGCAAGAACATTTTTTTCAAATCCAAGGTTGGCTTCCGAAATAACAGGAATAAATGAGAATCTAATCTATCGTTGTGCGATTATACTTCAAGCTCTATCATCGGGGTATAAAATTAATGCCGACAAATTTAACGCATATGCCCTCGATACTGCCAAGGATCTCATCAAAGAGTATCCGTGGTACTATATGCCAGCTACTGTGCATAAAGTTCTTATTCATGGATCTGCAATAATAGAACACGCAATTGTTTCAATTGGAGAGCTTTCGGATGAAGCTGCAGAATCCAATAATAAAAAATTAGTAAAATTTAGTAAGTCTACATCACAGCCGAAAAATGTCACGCGTTATTACAAACACAGATATAATACATTCACTCCTTTTACGGTCCGACCCATTTATAACCGGTCAGAGAAATGTTTCTCCTAAAGATAAAGTTATTTGACTCTGTATATACTTAGCTTATTGGAGGATACGTTATAAATATTTTTAATAATAATTATAAGTTTTGCTTGAATTTCATAGCACTAAATTTTTATCTTTTTTGTTCAATTTATTTATTTGATTTTGGGTGGGATATGGGGCTTGGCTGACGTGCGCTCTAATAAATCACCTTCATCTTTTTGCAACTAAATTTTAATATTTTTTGTAAGCCTTGGTGAAAATTTCAACATCCTACCACCACTAGAAGTATTTTTGGCCGCTGCTCCATATAAGCGGGTCCACTGTACACTTCTTCCTTATATATGTAAGAATATCCGAATATTAATGTAACGCGAAATTTTGAGTTTTTTTTTTGTTTGCTGTATCTTTAATAGTAGTGTTAAATAAAACCTAAATGTGTTCACAGTTTTGAAAAACAATAAATCCCTCTTTTGTTTACCATTTTTATACCCTTGCAGAGGGTATATTAATTTTGGTCAGAAGTTTGCAACGCACAAAAGGAAGCATCTCCGACTATATAAAGTATATATATTCTTGATCAGCATGAATAGCCGAGTCGATATGACCATGTCCGTCTGTCCGTCTGTCTGGATCAACAGCTTCTCCTCCGAGACCATAAGAGCTACAGAGCTGATGGTGAATTATATAGAAAAATCTGCAAGGGTATACGAACTTCGGCACGGCCGAAGTTAGTCCATCTTTCTAGTTAATTTTGAATTTGCACTAATTTTAAACTTTTTACAGGCGTTTGAAGTTGAAAAAAAATCGAATATTAATGTTATCCACTGTAATCTGGTCACACTTGATCTTCTGTTTGTGATACCGAAGCGTGTGTATGTGGTGCTGGTGCAATTCAATAAAACATACATAAATATAAATGCAAAAGCTAGAGCATTTTAATTAATATTAAATAGCTACAGTTTTTAACAGGTTATGGGCTCAGTCCATGCCAGTTTAAAACTAGAAAGGTGGACTAACTTCGGCCGTGCCGAAGTTCGTATACCCTTGCAGATTTTCTCTATATAATTCACCAGAAGCATTATTGTAAATTACACATACCAAATATACAAGCTCAAAATTTTAAGCTTGAGAGAAAAAAATTTTCTACAAAATTTTGTTTTTGGACCGATTGTTCCTGTAGCAGCTATATGACATAGTCAACCGATTCTGATCAAACTTGATTGAACTATTAAGAAGCATATTAAACTCGCAATTATCAAATTTCGTAGCATTCGGTTGAAAAACAAGAGTTATTGAGGATAAGCCTTATTCATGACCGATCGTTCCTATGGGAGCTATATGATGGGATGATTCCGAGATATACAATGCCTGCAGCAAAAAGAAGCCTATGTTGAAAATTTCAGTTCTGTAGCTCTTATGGTCTCGGAGGAGAAGCTGTTGATCCAGACAGACGGACAGACGGACGTGGTCATATCGACTCGGCTATTCATGCTGATCAAGAATATATATGCTTTATATAGTCGGAGATGCTTCCTTCTGTGCGTTGCAAACTTCTGACCAAAATTAATATAGCCTCTGCAAGGGTATAATAATAGTGATTTCAACAAAATAAAAATGTACACATAAAATTCATTAGAATGGAAAAGAAAAAATATCAAAGAAGCTAACTTCGGCCGTGCCGAAGTTTGTATACCCTTGCAGATTAATTGATTACTTTCTCCGTCATATGGGATTCAAGATATTTTAAAAATTAGAAATATAAAATTTAAAAAAATTTAAACCAAAAAAAGAAACAGTAAGAAAAAATTCGAGTTTGCCAACGGCCGGATTTGAACCCCCGCTCACGTCATTTCTAGAATCGATCTCTACCTATTGCGCTACCAAACTTATAATTCACCGTCTCGCTATTTCGGTATACATTGCAAGCGTCCAGCTTCTCGCTCTCTAAATTTTCTGACGAATTCTAGAAAACAACAACACAATACAAATAGTTTTCTGTCTCTTTCTGTATCGCACTCAGCTTGTAGTTTTTTCAAGCACGTGTTCGCATATATGTATGTATGTATGTTTGTATGTTTCCATGTATGTTGTTTGTGTACGAATATATAAAAGCAAATATAAACGTATTTAATTGGCTGCATATGCAAACATACTGATGCTGATGGGGGTTGATTCATTGATTTTATTGATTTATGTCGGTGTTTATTATCCGATCTGATTCAAACTTACTGATATGATGTAAAAGTATAATTCTCATCTGTTCACCAAATTTGGTTGAGATATCTTAAAAAACAAAAAAGTTTTTCTCACAAAAACATACTTTTTCTGATGGGGGTTGATTATTGTTTTTATTGATTTATGTCGGTGTTTATTATCCGATCTGAATCAAACTTGCTGGTAAGGTGTAGAAGTAGAATTCTCATCTGTGTGCCAAATTTGGTTGAGATATCTCAAAAAACAAAGAACTGTTTTGAACAACACAAATTTTAACCGAGGTACCTCTGATCTTTCCTATTTTTCTATAACTTATAGTTGTCCGATCATACCAACTCTCGAACTTAATTTAGATAAATCATCAATGAAGAGAATGATATGACTTTTATTCACGTAGCTCAAAATTTAAGTTCGATTCCTTGCGAAGAAACAGACAGACGGACAGACGGACAGACGGACAGACGGACATGGTCATATCGACTCGGCTTTCGATGCTGATCAAGAATATATATACTTTATGGGGTCGGAAACGATTATTTCTATGCGTTACAAACATCTGACCAATTTTATTATACCCTCTGCAAGGGTATAATAACATAGACTTTTGACAGTGAGAAATATTCCGTATTGAAATTTAGAGTTAGGGCTTTGCTTGCAGAGTTGGAAGTGCTTAAATAAGCTCGCTCAATCATATGAAAAAAAAAATTTTATACCATTTTCTTGAACGCAATTGAATTCTATAAAGCATGTAGAGCCCTATATGGCTTCCGCAGTTTTTTGCATAAATTAGTACTTGTGATGCCAACCTATTCTCAAATTATTTATTTTTATAAAAGAAAACTTTATATTCTTTAGAAATCAATATACGACAAAAGTGTTTTTTAGTAGAGCAAATTTAATTTTAAATTCAGCGAAATTGACTTTCGTTCATCTGCTTAAGACGCTTGCACAAAAGTGATTGAAACTTGCGATAAGGCAACACAAAAAACCAATGAACATCGAATTCCAACAGAAAATAGTGCAAAAAGAATAACTGATAACAAACGTAAGTACCGTTTTACAAAAAAAAAAAAATGATTGAAAGTGAGAAGCCATATATGGCACGCTCGGGCTCGGATCGACACCGTTTTTTATACCCTGTACTTGTAGGGTTCAAGGGTATATTAAAGTCGCTAAAATGTATGTAACAGGGAGAAGGAGCATTTTCCGACCCTATAAAGTATATATATTCTTGATCAGCATCAACAGCCGAGTCGATATGACCATGTCCGTCTGACCGTCTGGCCGTCCGTATGAACATCGAGATCTCAGAGACTATAAGAGCTACAGCAACCAAACAACATCCGTCCAATCAACATCCGTCTATTCCATACGCAGATCAAGTTTGTTTCAAATTTTTGCCACGCCCACTTCCGCCCCCGCAAATTAGAAAAAACTATAACTAGAGTTCTATTAGAGATATCATAATTATTTTTGGCAGACTCAATTATATACCTAATATGTACCATCTGACCGAAATCGGTCAATAAATATCGGATATACACATCCGATATATGTATGTACACATACACATATGTATGTTTTGTACTGAAATTCTGTGAGCAACTGAAATGTGTGAGCGAGATAGCAAGCTCATGTTGCTTTGTACCGAATGACGCATTAGTTTCGTTCACTGATATGAGTGAGTGAGAAAGCATGAATTTGTTGTTTTGGCTTGCTAAGAGAATTTTATGAAGCCAAACATCTTCGTCTAAATGTTATACATACATATATGTAACGCAAAGCCGACAGAAACGAACGACTTGGAAAAATGTTTAGGCGAGAAGAATCACGAAGCACGTTATGAGTTTGGCTTATCACCGTTGCACTCATACTTAAGATTTCATGAATATTTCATACACGATTCCTACAGATTGGAATTTAAAATTTGGCGAGTTTCTACTATAGAAGAGGTTTTCTCTTTCTGCTTTTAGAAATAGAAAAGCTAAAATACAAGCAGACTTCCGAACAAAAATGGGATTGATAGTTGACCGACCAAGATGTGGAGGAAGTGGGACATCCAACGACGGAAGCACAGCAAGAAAATTTTTTTCCAATTCCGAATCGTCTGCACAAATTACAGGATTGGATGAAAATGTTTCAATTAGGTGTTCATCATTATTACAATGCCTATCATCTGGTTATAAAATAAACATATAGAAATTTGGAGATTATGCACTTGACACGGCAAAACAACTAATTGAGTTGTACCCATGGTACTATATGCCACCATCTGTCCACAAAGTTCTGCTACATGCTCCAAAAAATTAGTTATGCGCTTGTGTCCATAGGAGAATTGTTTGAAGAAGCCGCAGAATCTAAAAATAAAGACATCACAAAATTTAGGGAGCAACACCCAACAAAAATATCACATATTGCAACAAATACTGACTTATTTAATAGATTACTTTTAAGCTCAGATCCTTTCATTACTGGTCAAAGAAAACTACCTTGCACAAAAAAGACGAAATTATTAAACAGTGCATTCCAATTGCTATTAGATGAGTAAACATTATTATTAATGCATTATTGTTTTGTTAAAAAAATTTTTTTTTTTTTCACATTTTCTGTTTAGGTAATTGCGTTTGAATAAATATTTTCTTTTATTTTTGTACTTTTATTTTTTATAGTTTTCTTTTTTAGGGTAGGTCTATAGGGGTAAAAGAGGGTGTCAAGGAGTTTGTATGACTTATTCGGACAGCTTTTATTACTTATTAAATTTTTATGGAATTTTCCATAAGAAAAATTAAAAACTATATAAGCGCGACCACTGTAGTGGGTGTAACTTTTGAGGGAGGTTTAATATGATCAATTTTTTTGTGTTTTCTATTTATGTTATTTTTATTGAATTTTGGAAAAGTTTCAGATTTTTATCTTCTCTAGAAGTACTTTTGGCCGCTCGCTCCCTACAAACCCAACCACTGTGCACCGTGTCCACAAAACTCCCATATCTTCGTTGGCTATTCTAAAAGAACGGCTTCAAGAGGAGTGGGCCAAAATTAGCCCAGACTATATAAAAAAAAATTATTGCAAATATGCCGCAGCGCCTGAAGGATACACAATTAAACATTGGTTATCACACCAAATACTAAATCAAAGCTAGTAACCAACTAACACCACTTCACAGTGGTTCCGCCCATAGGCCAAAATTCGAAAACATCATCACAAAATATTGTAAAAAAATTACCACTATTTATCTCATAAATGTTCATTCTTAACTAGTGCAAACTGGTTTTTGCTGAAATTCTAACGATTCTTTCTAAAAATAGAACCAAAAGCTTGAACACGTGTTCATATTTTATGCACAGCTGCACGCTTAACGGCATTAATCTGTAGCAAGGTGAACTTGCAATTTTTGTGGTAAACGATTGAGTGCTCCTAAATTAATTATTTAAAATGGATTTTCAAGTTAAAGGTATTTACTTTTTGTTAAAAAATAATAAATCTGAATTATTTTTTGTAACTCCAGTATAATTATTGTTTAAAGAAACCTATATGTACCTATATGTATATTGTACCGTTTTTGTGCATGTTTTTTATGTTCACTTAAACTTTTAGTTGTGTTCCCCCCATTTCCCCCAAAAGTTTTCTATTTCTCATTATTTATCTGTCTTTTAAGATAATAAAAGTGTTAAAGTTACAAACCGAAATTCGCCGATGCAATCTTTAATATACTAACTCATCATCGTCTTGTTTTCCAAGATTAAATTTGCCCAGCAAAGCCTCTGTGTCATCTTGTTATTGTGTTGTTGTGTTTTGTTACATCTATCATATTTGTCTACAATTGTCATGGTCTTTTAATTTATGTTGTTTAAATAACTCTCATTATTTTTTAATTTATGGTCTTAATTTTTGCATATATCTTATAAGTCTGTCATTAAAATGTGGCAAGCTAGAGGAAATGAACAAAAACAAAAGGTCATGGAAAGAAAAATTAAAATTCAAAAGGATAGATGAAGGTAGAGGCTCATCGAACGACGGAAATACGGCAAGAACATTTTTTTTCAAATCCAAGGTTGGCTTCCGAAATAACAGGAATAAATGAGAATCTAATCTATCGTTGTGCGATTATACTTCAAGCTCTATCATCGGGGTATAAAATTAATGCCGAAAAATTTAACGCATATGCCCTCGATACTGCCAAGGATCTCATCAAAGAGTATCCGTGGTACTATGTATATGCCAGCTACTGTGCATAAAGTTCTTATTCATGGATCTGCAATAATAGAACACGCAATTGTTTCAATTGGAGAGCTTTCGGATGAAGCTGCAGAATCCAATAATAAAAAATTAGTAAAATTTAGTAAGTCTACATCACAGCCGGAAAATGTCACGCGTTATTACAAACACAGATATAATACATTCACTCCTTTTACGGTCCGACCCATTTATAACCGGTCAGAGAAATGTTTCTCCTAAAGATAAAGTTATTTGACTCTGTATATACTTAGCTTATTGGAGGATACGTTATAAATATTTTTAATAATAATTATAAGTTTTGCTTGAATTTCATAGCACTAAATTTTTATCTTTTTTTGTTCAATTTATTTATTTGATTTTGGGTGGGATATGGGGCTTGGCTGACGTGCGCTCTAATAAATCACCTTCATCTTTTTGCAACTAAATTTTAATATTTTTTGTAAGCCTTGGTGAAAATTTCAACATCCTACCACCACTAGAAGTATTTTTGGCCGCTGCTCCATATAAGCGGGTCTACTGTACACTTCTTCCTTATATGTATATGTAAGAATATCCGAATATTAATGTAACGCGAAATTTTGAGTTTTTTTTTTGTTTGCTGTATCTTTAATAGTAGTGTTAAATAAAACCTAAATGTGTTCACAGTTTTGAAAAACAATAAATCCCTCTTTTGTTTACCATTTTTATACCCTTGCAGAGGGTATATTAATTTTGGTCAGAAGTTTGCAACGCACAAAAGGAAGCATCTCCGACTATATAAAGTATATATATTCTTGATCAGCATGAATAGCCGAGTCGATATGACCATGTCCGTCTGTCCGTCTGTCTGGATCAACAGCTTCTCCTCCGAGACCATAAGAGCTACAGAACTGAAATTTTCAACATAGGCTTCTTTTTGCTGCAGGCATTGTATATCTCGGAATCATCCCATCATATAGCTCCCATAGGAACGATCGGTCATGAATAAGGCTTATCCTCAATAACTCTTGTAATGCTACGAAATTTGATAATTGCGAGTTTAATATGCAAAAAATGATTGAAAGTGAGAAGCCATATATGGCACGCTCGGGCTCGGATCGACACCGTTTTTTATACCCTGTACTTGTAGGGTTCAAGGGAATATTAAAGTCGCTAAAGTGTATGTAACAGGGAGAAGGAGCATTTTCCGACCCTATAAAGTATATATATTCTTGATCAGCATCAACAGCCGAGTCGATATGACCATGTCCGTCTGACCGTCTGGCCGTCCGTATGAACATCGAGATCTCAGAGACTATAAGAGCTACAGCAACCAAACAACATCCGTCCAATCAACATCCGTCTATTCCATACGCAGATCAAGTTTGTTTCAAATTTTTGCCACACCCACTTCCGCCCCCGCAAATTAGAAAAAACTATAACTAGAGTTCTATTAGAGATATCATAATTATTTTTGGCAGACTCAATTATATACCTAATATGTACCATCTGACCGAAATCGGTCAATAAATATCGGATATACACATCCGATATATGTATGTACACATACACATATGTATGTTTTGTACTGAAATTCTGTGAGCAACTGAAATGTGTGAGCGAGATAGCAAGCTCATGTTGCTTTGTACCGAATGACGCATTAGTTTCGTTCACTGATATGAGTGAGTGAGAAAGCATGAATTTGTTGTTTTGGCTTGCTAAGAGAATTTTATGAAGCCAAACATCTTCGTCTAAATGTTATACATACATATATGTAACGCAAAGCCGACAGAAACGAACGACTTGGAAAAATGTTTAGGCGAGAAGAATCACGAAGCACGTTATGAGTTTGGCTTATCACCGTTGCACTCATACTTAAGATTTCATGAATATTTCATACACGATTCCTACAGATTGGAATTTAAAATTTGGCGAGTTTCTACTATAGAAGAGGTTTTCTCTTTCTGCTTTTAGAAATAGAAAAGCTAAAATACAAGCAGACTTCCAAACAAAAATGGGATTGATAGTTGACCGACCAAGATGTGGAGGAAGTGGGACATCCAACGACGGAAGCACAGCAAGAAAATTTTTTTCCAATTCCGAATCGTCTGCACAAATTACAGGATTGGATGAAAATGTTTCAATTAGGTGTTCATCATTATTACAATGCCTATCATCTGGTTATAAAATAAACATATAGAAATTTGGAGATTATGCACTTGACACGGCAAAACAACTAATTGAGTTGTACCCATGGTACTATATGCCACCATCTGTCCACAAAGTTCTGCTACATGCTCCAAAAAATTAGTTATGCGCTTGTGTCCATAGGAGAATTGTTTGAAGAAGCCGCAGAATCTAAAAATAAAGACATCACAAAATTTAGGGAGCAACACACAACAAAAATATCACATATTGCAACAAATACTGACTTATTTAATAGATTACTTTTAAGCTCAGATCCTTTCATTACTGGTCAAAGAAAACTACCTTGCACAAAAAAGACGAAATTATTAAACAGTGCATTCCAATTGCTATTAGATGAGTAAACATTATTATTAATGCATTATTGTTTTGTTAAAAAATTTTTTTTTTCACATTTTCTGTTTAGGTAATTGCGTTTGAATAAATATTTATACCCTTGCAGAGGGTATGTTAATTTTGGTCAGAAGTTTGCAACGCAAAGAAATGCTTCTCCGACAATGTATATAAAGTATATATTCTTGATCGATCTAGCCCTGACCGTCTGTCCGTCTGTCTGGATCAAGAGCTTCTCCTACGAGACCATAATAGCTACAGAGCTGAAGTTTTCAACTTAGGCTCCTGCAGGCATTGTATATCTCGGAATCATCCCGATCGGACGACTATATCATATAGTCCCATCCCATAGGAACGATCGGTCATGACTAATGTTTATCCTAAATAACTCATTTGTTTTTCAACCGAATACCACGACAATTAATATCTGTGAGTTTGATATACTTCTTAATACTTCAATTAAGTTTTATCAGAATCGGTTAACTATATCATATAGCTGCTAGGGAACAATCGGTAGAAAAAAAATTTTGTTTTTCAATCTCAAAATTTTTAACGTATAAATTTTCTATGTATAATTTACAATAATGGTTCTGTTGAATTATATAGAGAAAACCTGCAAGGGTATACGAACTTCGGCACGGCTGAAGTTAGTCCATCCTTCTAGTTTCTTTTATTTTTGTACTTTATTTTTTATAGTTTTCTTTTTTAGGGTAGGTCTATAGGGGTAAAAGAGGGTGTCAAGGAGTTTGTATGACTTATTCGGACAGCTTTTATTACTTATTAAATTTTTATGGAATTTTCCATAAGAAAAATTAAAAACTATATAAGCGCGACCACTGTAGTGGGTGTAACTTTTGAGGGAGGTTTAATATGATCAATTTTTTTGTGTTTTCTATTTATGTTATTTTTATTGAATTTTGGAAAAGTTTCAGATTTTTATCTTCTCTAGAAGTACTTTTGGCCGCTCGCTCCCTACAAACCCAACCACTGTGCACCGTGTCCACAAAACTCCCATATCTTCGTTGGCTATTCTAAAAGAACGGCTTCAAGAGGAGTGGGCCAAAATTAGCCCAGACTATATAAAAAAAATTATTGCAAATATGCCGCAGCGCCTGAAGGATACACAATTAAACATTGGTTATCACACCAAATACTAAATCAAAGCTAGTAACCAACTAACACCACTTCACAGTGGTTCCGCCCATAGGCCAAAATTCGAAAACATCATCACAAAATATTGTAAAGAAATTACCACTATTTATCTCATAAATGTTCATTCTTAACTAGTGCAAACTGGTTTTTGCTGAAATTCTAACGATTCTTTCTAAAAATAGAACCAAAAGCTTGAACACGTGTTCATATTTTATGCACAGCTGCACGCTTAACGGCATTAATCTGTAGCAAGGTGAACTTGCAATTTTTGTGGTAAACGATTGAGTGCTCCTAAATTAATTATTTAAAATGGATTTTCAAGTTAAAGGTATTTACTTTTTGTTAAAAAATAATAAATCTGAATTATTTTTTGTAACTCCAGTATAATTATTGTTTAAAGAAACCTATATGTACCTATATGTATATTGTACCGTTTTTGTGCATGTTTTTTATGTTCACTTAAACTTTTAGTTGTGTTCCCCCATTTCCCCCCAAAAGTTTTCTATTTCTCATTATTTATCTGTCTTTTAAGATAATAAAAGTGTTAAAGTTACAAACCGAAATTCGCCGATGCAATCTTTAATATACTAACTCATCATCGTCTTGTTTTCCAAGATTAAATTTGCCCAGCAAAGCCTCTGTGTCATCTTGTTATTGTGTTGTTGTGTTTTGTTACATCTATCATATTTGTCTACAATTGTCATGGTCTTTTAATTTATGTTGTTTAAATAACTCTCATTATTTTTTAATTTATGGTCTTAATTTTTGCATATATCTTATAAGTCTGTCATTAAAATGTGGCAAGCTAGAGGAAATGAACAAAAACAAAAGGTCATGGAAAGAAAAATTAAAATTCAAAAGGATAGATGAAGGTAGAGGCTCATCGAACGACGGAAATACGGCAAGAACATTTTTTTCAAATCCAAGGTTGGCTTCCGAAATAACAGGAATAAATGAGAATCTAATCTATCGTTGTGCGATTATACTTCAAGCTCTATCATCGGGGTATAAAATTAATGCCGAAAAATTTAACGCATATGCCCTCGATACTGCCAAGGATCTCATCAAAGAGTATCCGTGGTACTATGTATATGCCAGCTACTGTGCATAAAGTTCTTATTCATGGATCTGCAATAATAGAACACGCAATTGTTTCAATTGGAGAGCTTTCGGATGAAGCTGCAGAATCCAATAATAAAAAATTAGTAAAATTTAGTAAGTCTACATCACAGCCGGAAAATGTCACGCGTTATTACAAACACAGATATAATACATTCACTCCTTTTACGGTCCGACCCATTTATAACCGGTCAGAGAAATGTTTCTCCTAAAGATAAAGTTATTTGACTCTGTATATACTTAGCTTATTGGAGGATACGTTATAAATATTTTTAATAATAATTATAAGTTTTGCTTGAATTTCATAGCACTAAATTTTTATCTTTTTTTGTTCAATTTATTTATTTGATTTTGGGTGGGATATGGGGCTTGGCTGACGTGCGCTCTAATAAATCACCTTCATCTTTTTGCAACTAAATTTTAATATTTTTTGTAAGCCTTGGTGAAAATTTCAACATCCTACCACCACTAGAAGTATTTTTGGCCGCTGCTCCATATAAGCGGGTCTACTGTACACTTCTTCCTTATATGTATATGTAAGAATATCCGAATATTAATGTAACGCGAAATTTTGACTTTTTTTTTTTTGTTTGCTGTATCTTTAATAGTAGTGTTAAATAAAACCTAAATGTGTTCACAGTTTTGAAAAACAATAAATCCCTCTTTTGTTTACCATTTTTATACCCTTGCAGAGGGTATATTAATTTTGGTCAGAAGTTTGCAACGCACAAAAGGAAGCATCTCCGACTATATAAAGTATATATATTCTTGATCAGCATGAATAGCCGAGTCGATATGACCATGTCCGTCTGTCCGTCTGTCTGGATCAACAGCTTCTCCTCCGAGACCATAAGAGCTACAGAACTGAAATTTTCAACATAGGCTTCTTTTTGCTGCAGGCATTGTATATCTCGGAATCATCCCATCATATAGCTCCCATAGGAACGATCGGTCATGAATAAGGCTTATCCTCAATAACTCTTGTTTTTCAACCGAATGCTACGAAATTTGATAATTGCGAGTTTAATATGCAAAAAATGATTGAAAGTGAGAAGCCATATATGGCACGCTCGGGCTCGGATCGACACCGTTTTTTATACCCTGTACTTGTAGGGTTCAAGGGTATATTAAAGTCGCTAAAGTGTATGTAACAGGGAGAAGGAGCATTTTCCGACCCTATAAAGTATATATATTCTTGATCAGCATCAACAGCCGAGTCGATATGACCATGTCCGTCTGACCGTCTGGCCGTCCGTATGAACATCGAGATCTCAGAGACTATAAGAGCTACAGCAACCAAACAACATCCGTCCAATCAACATCCGTCTATTCCATACGCAGATCAAGTTTGTTTCAAATTTTTGCCACACCCACTTCCGCCCCCGCAAATTAGAAAAAACTATAACTAGAGTTCTATTAGAGATATCATAATTATTTTTGGCAGACTCAATTATATACCTAATATGTACCATCTGACCGAAATCGGTCAATAAATATCGGATATACACATCCGATATATGTATGTACACATACACATATGTATGTTTTGTACTGAAATTCTGTGAGCAACTGAAATGTGTGAGCGAGATAGCAAGCTCATGTTGCTTTGTACCGAATGACGCATTAGTTTCGTTCACTGATATGAGTGAGTGAGAAAGCATGAATTTGTTGTTTTGGCTTGCTAAGAGAATTTTATGAAGCCAAACATCTTCGTCTAAATGTTATACATACATATATGTAACGCAAAGCCGACAGAAACGAACGACTTGGAAAAATGTTTAGGCGAGAAGAATCACGAAGCACGTTATGAGTTTGGCTTATCACCGTTGCACTCATACTTAAGATTTCATGAATATTTCATACACGATTCCTACAGATTGGAATTTAAAATTTGGCGAGTTTCTACTATAGAAGAGGTTTTCTCTTTCTGCTTTTAGAAATAGAAAAGCTAAAATACAAGCAGACTTCCGAACAAAAATGGGATTGATAGTTGACCGACCAAGATGTGGAGGAAGTGGGACATCCAACGACGGAAGCACAGCAAGAAAATTTTTTTCCAATTCCGAATCGTCTGCACAAATTACAGGATTGGATGAAAATGTTTCAATTAGGTGTTCATCATTATTACAATGCCTATCATCTGGTTATAAAATAAACATATAGAAATTTGGAGATTATGCACTTGACACGGCAAAACAACTAATTGAGTTGTACCCATGGTACTATATGCCACCATCTGTCCACAAAGTTCTGCTACATGCTCCAAAAAATTAGTTATGCGCTTGTGTCCATAGGAGAATTGTTTGAAGAAGCCGCAGAATCTAAAAATAAAGACATCACAAAATTTAGGGAGCAACACACAACAAAAATATCACATATTGCAACAAATACTGACTTATTTAATAGATTACTTTTAAGCTCAGATCCTTTCATTACTGGTCAAAGAAAACTACCTTGCACAAAAAAGACGAAATTATTAAACAGTGCATTCCAATTGCTATTAGATGAGTAAACATTATTATTAATGCATTATTGTTTTGTTAAAAAATTTTTTTTTTCACATTTTCTGTTTAGGTAATTGCGTTTGAATAAATATTTTCTTTTATTTTTGTACTTTATTTTTTATAGTTTTCTTTCTTAGGGTAGGTCTATAGGGGTGAAAGAGGGTGTCAAGGAGTTTGTATGACTTATTCGGACAGCTTTTATTACTTATTAAATTTTTATGGAATTTTCCATAAGAAAAATTAAAAACTATATAAGCGCGACCACTGTAGTGGGTGTAACTTTTGAGGGAGGTTTAACATGATCAATTTTTTTGTGTTTTCTATTTATGTTATTTTTATTGAATTTTGGAAAAGTTTCAGATTTTTATCTTCTCTAGAAGTACTTTTGGCCGCTCGCTCCCTACAAACCCAACCACTGTGCACCGTGTCCACAAAACTCCCATATCTTCGTTGGCTATTCTAAAAGAACGGCTTCAAGAGGAGTGGGCCAAAATTAGCCCAGACTATATAAAAAAAATTATTGCAAATATGCCGCAGCGCCTGAAGGATACACAATTAAACATTGGTTATCACACCAAATACTAAATCAAAGCTAGTAACCAACTAACACCACTTCACAGTGGTTCCGCCCATAGGCCAAAATTCGAAAAACATCATCACAAAAATATTGTAAAGAAATTACCACTATTTATCTCATAAATGTTCATTCTTAACTAGTGCAAACTGGTTTTTGCTGAAATTCTAACGATTCTTTCTAAAAATAGAACCAAAAGCTTGAACACGTGTTCATATTTTATGCACAGCTGCACGCTTAACGGCATTAATCTGTAGCAAGGTGAACTTGCAATTTTTGTGGTAAACGATTGAGTGCTCCTAAATTAATTATTTAAAATGGATTTTCAAGTTAAAGGTATTTACTTTTTGTTAAAAAATAATAAATCTGAATTATTTTTTTGTAACTCCAGTATAATTATTGTTTAAAGAAACCTATATGTACCTATATGTATATTGTACCGTTTTTGTGCATGTTTTTTATGTTTACTTAAACTTTTAGTTGTGTTCCCCCATTTCCCCCAAAAGTTTTCTATTTCTCATTATTTATCTGTCTTTTAAGATAATAAAAGTGTTAAAGTTACAAACCGAAATTCGCCGATGCAATCTTTAATATACTAACTCATCATCGTCTTGTTTTCCAAGATTAAATTTGCCCAGCAAAGCCTCTGTGTCATCTTGTTATTGTGTTGTTGTGTTTTGTTACATCTATCATATTTGTCTACAATTGTCATGGTCTTTTAATTTATGTTGTTTAAATAACTCTCATTATTTTTTAATTTATGGTCTTAATTTTTGCATATATCTTATAAGTCTGTCATTAAAATGTGGCAAGCTAGAGGAAATGAACAAAAACAAAAGGTCATGGAAAGAAAAATTAAAATTCAAAAGGATAGATGGAGGTTGAGGCTCATCGAGCGACGGAAATACGGCAAGAACATTTTTTTCAAATCCAAGCTTGGCTTCCGAAATAACAGGAATAAATGAGAATCTAATCTATCGTTGTGCGGCTATACTTCAAGCTCTATCATCGGGATATAAAATTAATGCCGACAAATTTAACGCATATGCCCTCGATACTGCCAAGGATCTCATCAAAGAGTATCCGTGGTACTATATGCCAGCTACTGTGCATAAAGTTCTTATTCATGGATCTGCAATAATAGAAAACACAATTGTTTCAATTGGAGAGCTTTCGGATGAAGCTGCAAAATGTCACGCCTTATTACAAACACAGATATAATACATTCACTGCTTTACGGTCCGACCCATTTATAACCGGTCAGAGAAATGTTTCAAAAAAAGATAACACAAAGTTATTTGACTCTGTGTATAGCTTATTAGAGGATACGTTATAAATATTTTTAATAATAATTATAAGTTTTGCCTGAATTTCACAGCACTAAATTTTTATCTTTTTTGTTCAATTTATTTATTTGGTTATGCGTGGGATATGGGGCTCCACTAAATCACCTCCATCTTTTTGCAAATAAATTTTAATATTTTTTGTAAGCCTTGGTGAAAATTTCAACATCCTACCACCACTAGAAGTATTTTTGACCGCGGCGCCATATAAGCGGGTCCACTGTACACTTCTTCCTTATATGTATATGTAAGAATATCCGAATATTAATGTAACGCGAAATTTTGAGTTTTTTTTTTTTGTTTGCTGTATCTTTAATAGTAGTGTTAAATAAAACCTAAATGTGTTCACAGTTTTGAAAAACAATAAATCCCTCTTTTGTTTACCATTTTTATACCCTTGCAGAGGGTATATTAATTTTGGTCAGAAGTTTGCAACGCACAAAAGGAAGCATCTCCGACTATATAAAGTATATATATTCTTGATCAGCATGAATAGCCGAGTCGATATGACCATGTCCGTCTGTCCGTCTGTCTGGATCAACAGCTTCTCCTCCGAGACCATAAGAGCTACAGAGCTGATGGTGAATTATATAGAGAAAATCTGCAAGGGTATACGAACTTCGGCACGGCCGAAGTTAGTCCATCTTTCTAGTTAATTTTGAATTTGCACTAATTTTAAACTTTTTACAGGCGTTTGAAGTTGAAAAAAAATCGAATATTAATGTTATCCACTGTAATCTGGTCACACTTGATCTTCTGTTTGTGATACCGAAGCGTGTGTATGTGGTGCTGGTGCAATTCAATAAAACATACATAAATATAAATGCAAAAGCTAGAGCATTTTAATTAATATTAAATAGCTACAGTTTTTAACAGGTTATGGGCTCAGTCCATGCCAGTTTAAAACTAGAAAGGTGGACTAACTTCGGCCGTGCCGAAGTTCGTATACCCTTGCAGATTTTCTCTATATATTTCACCAGAAGCATTATTGTAAATTACACATACCAAATATACAAGCTCAAAATTTTAAGCTTGAGAGAAAAAAATTTTTCTACAAAATTTTGTTTTTGGACCGATTGTTCCTGTAGCAGCTATATGACATAGTCAACCGATTCTGATCAAACTTGATTGAACTATTAAGAAGCATATTAAACTCGCAATTATCAAATTTCGTAGCATTCGGTTGAAAAACAAGAGTTATTGAGGATAAGCCTTATTCATGACCGATCGTTCCTATGGGAGCTATATGATGGGATGATTCCGAGATAAACAATGCCTGCAGCAAAAAGAAGCCTATGTTGAAAATTTCAGTTCTGTAGCTCTTATGGTCTCGGAGGAGAAGCTGTTGATCCAGACAGACGGACAGACGGACGTGGTCATATCGACTCGGCTATTCATGCTGATCAAGAATATATATGCTTTATATAGTCGGAGATGCTTCCTTCTGTGCGTTGCAAACTTCTGACCAAAATTAATATACCCTCTGCAAGGGTATAATAATAGTGATTTCAACAAAATAAAAATGTACACATAAAATTCATTAGAATGGAAAAGAAAAATAACATAGACTTTTGACAGTGAGAAATATTCCGTATTGAAATTTAGAGTTAGGGCTTTGCTTGCAGAGTTGGAAGTGCTTAAATAAGCTCGCTCAATCATATGAAAAAAAAAATTTTATACCATTTTCTTGAACGCAATTGAATTCTATAAAGCATGTAGAGCCCTATATGGCTTCCGCAGTTTTTTGCATAAATTAGTACTTGTGATGCCAACCTATTCTCAAATTATTTATTTTTATAAAAGAAAACTTTATATTCTTTAGAAATCAATATACTTTTCAGCGACAAAAGTGTTTTTTAGTAGAGCAAATTTAATTTTAAATTCAGCGAAATTGACTTTCGTTCATCTGCTTAAGACGCTTGCACAAAAGTGATTGAAACTTGCGATAAGGCAACACAAAAAACCAATGAACATCGAATTCCAACAGAAAATAGTGCAAAAAGAATAACTGATAACAAACGTAAGTACCGTTTTACAAAAAAAAAAAAAAATGATTGAAAGTGAGAAGCCATATATGGCACGCTCGGGCTCGGATCGACACCGTTTTTTATACCCTGTACTTGTAGGGTTCAAGGGTATATTAAAGTCGCTAAAATGTATGTAACAGGGAGAAGGAGCATTTTCCGACCCTATAAAGTATATATATTCTTGATCAGCATCAACAGCCGAGTCGATATGACCATGTCCGTCTGGCCGTCCGTATGAACATCGAGATCTCAGAGACTATAAGAGCTACAGCAACCAAACAACATCCGTCCAATCAACATCCGTCTATTCCATACGCAGATCAAGTTTGTTTCAAATTTTTGCCACGCCCACTTCCGCCCCCGCAAATTAGAAAAAACTATAACTAGAGTTCTATTAGAGATATCATAATTATTTTTGGCAGACTCAATTATATACCTAATATGTACCATCTGACCGAAATCGGTCAATAAATATCGGATATACACATCCGATATATGTATGTACACATACACATATGTATGTTTTGTACTGAAATTCTGTGAGCAACTGAAATGTGTGAGCGAGATAGCAAGCTCATGTTGCTTTGTACCGAATGACGCATTAGTTTCGTTCACTGATATGAGTGAGTGAGAAAGCATGAATTTGTTGTTTTGGCTTGCTAAGAGAATTTTATGAAGCCAAACATCTTCGTCTAAATGTTATACATATGTCGGGTTAATATTATTTTTGTCCATTTTGGCACAGCGAGTTTCGATCGCACTCGAATCCAGAACTCTACTGATTTGAGTCTGAACCTTCTCCTTTGTGCTTACCATCGAACCACACTCGGCGACAGCTTCTGTAGCTGTCGCCCCGCTAAAACGGAACTTTCCCAAACTACAAAACATAGGCGACCAATAGCAACGCATGTAAAAGATGATGCAACATCGGCATCTTCCTGGAATTATGATTCTTAGGAAAATGCTCGAAGCTGTATCAATACACACCTAGTGCTACTCTCACATACATAGGCAACCAGCACGCGCCGACACGGCCATCCTGACATTAACACGTCCTCGTGTAGGAAATACTAACATTTAAGCTTTCTTCTTTTTTTTTCTTTTATTACAAACAAATGATATAATACCTTTGAACACAAGCCAGTTTTCTTTCTTAATTCGTATAAACTCATCGTGTTAACAATTCATTTTAATTCAATTCAATTCATTTCAATTCAGTTCAATTCATACAACATACTTTCAGGTTTTCTTCCAAATACTTTAACATTACTTTATTTTCTGATTTTTAACAACATTCTTCTTTTGACTTTATTTACTTTTCTTCCATTAACATTAGACTTACATAATCAATGCCCCACACGCCATGATCAAAACAAACCGTAGTATGTTTTGCACTTGTGCTTGCATTATTATATAATCAAGTACACTGCCATTTTCTTTGGCCAGCCATACTTCACTCTCTTTAGTGACTTCAAGATTCACAACATTTTTATTTATTTTCGTTATCTTCACAGTCCGCAACTGTATTATCACTCTCAACAGTATTATTATAATCTTCACACACATTCAGCTCCTCGGGCACTTGCCCCTCCGGCAATCTTCTTAAATCTTCATGAGCATATTTATAATTTCTCTTATTGGTTAAGGACCTTAAAATGTACCTGTCACCCTCTAGGACATCTATTATTTCAAAAGGCCCTTTGAATTTTGGACTCAATTTGGTTTGATGCCTTTCTTCGCTTTTCAGTAGCACAAAATCTCCAACTTTGTGTCTAACTACTTTTGCCTTATTTTTATTAAATCGTTCTTTGTCATAAACTGCTGTAGCTAAAACATTCTTTTCAGCTTGTGCTCTTATATTTGGCAAATCAATCTCATCTTCAATATCACTAGGTGGAAGTAATCCTAATGGACGTGCTACCTTTCCCAATAACATTTCTAACGGACTAGCCTTCGTTACACGATTAGTTGTACAATTGATTGCCAACTGCACCTCTCCTAACACATTTTGCCATGACTGAGTTCCATTTTCAACCGCAGTCAGCATATTTTTCAACGTGCTCATGGTTCGTTCCACTTGGCCATTAGCTCGACTAGCACCGGTGGCAATCAAATGCAGGTTTATTTTCTTATCTGAACAAAATTGGCTAAACTTTCCACCCGTAAAACACCTACCCTGGTCAGCTATTATTCGGTTTGGTACTCCAAACAACGAAACAGCAGATTGAACAGCATTAATACAACTCTCACTGTCTAATTTAAGGCTATGACTAAGATAGACATACTTGGTAAACGCATCTACTTGAACAATTACATACTCTTTCTGGTCACTTTTGCCACTTAGTTTTCCCGTTATATCGATGTGGATAGTGTGCCAAGGAATATTGACTTTAGGAATTGGATGCAATTCAGCTTGTATTTTTCCTGAGGTTGATTTGGACATTTTACAAGTGATACAGTTATCAACGAATTTTCTAACATATTTTGACATATTGTCAAACCAATAGAAATCGTAAACTTTATCCAGTGTCTTCTCCCAACCTAAATGCATTATCGACTCGTGAACTTGGTTTATAACTGACCATCTAAAGGCACGTGGCACCACTGGTAAACAACGTGTTCTGCCATTCCTCTGTATTCTTCGGTAAAGAACTTCTGCCCTTATTTCATAGGTTTTCGCAACATCTTCAGCAAGAGAAAAATCTTTTAATTTAATCACAATTTCGGCTATGTCTGGGTCTCGACGCTGTTCAGCAATGAGCCAATTGCTTGAAATTTCAGCCAAGTTGACTCTCTTCTCGTCAATCACCCTTACAGGAAAAGTAGGCTTTGGTAAAAGAGGATTTCTTGACAAAAAGTCAACATGTGCCATTCTTTTCCCCTCTCTATATTGAATATCAAATGTAAACGCCTGCAAGTAAGCCCACCAACGCTGTGCTCTGGGGGTCAAGTCTTGTTTATTTCTTGACGCCTTTAAAGAGTTACAATCAGTAAACACAGTAAAGTTCCTGCCCAACAGATAATGTCGAAAATGTTTAATAGAGTTTACAACAGCTAAAGTTTCCAACTCATACGAGTGGTATCTTGACTCTGCAGGTGAAGTAGTTTTGCTATAGTACTCTATTACGTGGGGTTTGTTATTAATTTTGTGTAATAAAATTGCACCGTAGCCGTCACAACTTGCATCTGTATGCAACTCAATTGGGTGATTTGTATCGAAAATTACAAGGACTGGTTTATCGGTGAGAATAGAAATAACCTTTTTCCGTATCTGCTCATGTTCTGTCTTCCAAACAAATTTACTTTTGTCTGAAGTTAAGAAATACAACGGCTTCATCAACTGTGAAAATCCCCCAATAAACTGTCGAAAATAAGATGCTAAGCCAATGAATTGTCTAAGTGATGTGACTGACTGCGGAGGCGGAAGAGCAGTCAATGCTACAATTTTCTGAGGGTTTGGACGAATTTCACCAGCACTAATATTGTAGCCCAAATATTGAACCGATGTTTTCAAAAAGGAACACTTAGTAATGTTGAATGAAAACCCAGCTTCTGTTAACGTGTTTAGGACAATCTCTAATCTTTCTAACACTTGACATTTTGTTGAGGCAATTATCATTATATCGTCCATATAGACGATAACATATGAATTTGCTAAATCACCTAGAGCCTGCATTACTAAACGCTGAAAGACCGAAGGTGCGTTTTTAAGCCCAAACGGCATAGACAAAAATTCATATTGAATTTGGTAATACCCGCTAGCCATATCTAGACACGTAAAATAATTAACTCCTTGAAGTCTATTTATTTGATCCTGTATAAGTGGCAACGGGTATTTATCGGCAACTGTATTTGAATTTAGCTCTCTATAGTCAACACAAAGTCTATCCGAACCATTTTTCTTCTTAACCAACAATATAGGGCTTGCGTAAGATGAACAGCTTGGTCTAATTATCTTGTATTTTAGCAATTCGTTAATTTTTTCCCTTACTAAATCTCGCTCGCATGGACTTAATCGATATGGCCTTCTTTGAACTGTTTTATTTGGATCAATTAACCTAATCTTCATTTCACCAACTTTGACTTTAGTACCTGGGATACCTTTTATAAAAGAGTTTGAATATTTTGCCAACAACGAATGCAGTTTTATTTTATCTTGACCCTCAAGTTCTGTATCAATATCGGTCGGCTCACTACCGATGCACGAATTAATTATTTTCGTTCTTGAAATTTTAAATCGGTTTGATGAAACAACAATATCGAAACCCTGATTTAGTATTTCCCGGCCAATGACAATATTGTTTTCCATGTGATCATCACTTATTACATAAAACAGAATTTCAATGCAATGATCATCAATTTTTACGTTACTTAATATCTGTACAGTACTACAAATTCCACCACTGCCTATGCCTTTTAACATAACAATATTATTAAATCTTTTGCCAGAAAATTTTGAACTTATCTTTTCTTTCATCAATGAACATTCTGCTCCAGAATCGAAGGTGATCTCAAAAATTTGGCCTCTATGTTCCATGTGTCCCTTTGGTACTGCAACGCTGCACTGCTCCACTCGCTTTTCTTGGTTGAATGTCTTGTTCTTATTAGCTTCCTTCTTTGAACATTGGTTAGATATGTGACCCAATTCTCCGCACTTGTAGCATGTTACGCTTGATGTTTCACGGTGATGACCTTCTCGTCTGCCACGTCGTTCATTATCACTGGCAAAATGATTTTGTTGATTTTGTTTCCTGAGTCGGCATTCAATCATTTTATGGCCCAATTTGCCGCAGAAGTGACACTCTATCGATGGTTGTTTTTGCCGTTTAGGAAAAGTTTCAGATTGATGCTCCATAAAGCCACTTTTCCTTTTATTAAAAGTGAACGCTTTTAATTCGGACTGCAAATCGCTTCTTGTTTGAACATTCGACGTGAAGCTTAATCGCTGCAATCGGTTATCATAACTTGCTAGCAATGCAAGAGTGACAGACACAGCAATCTCTTCAATTTCCATTTGGCGCCATTTCGTCGTCAGCTCTGTAACCATGCGGCTTGCATGCACTGCGAGGCACTCACCGTCCGTCGGTCGATTCGACAGCATATTTAGAAACATTGCGGCTGGCGTTTCTACGGTATCAAAGCGCTGTATGAACAGTTCTTTAAACTCGGCCCAGGTAATTTCGGCGTAACACACTTGCGACAGCCATTGCGAAGCGCTTCCCTCTAATGCCGAGCTTAAGGCCACGACCAACGCGCTGCCTTTTAATGCATTTTCTTGAAGAATAATTTCAACGGTAGTACACCACGATGAAGCGTTGGCGCCCGACTTGTCTGGGTTGAATTTAGGTAGTTGCACTGATTTACTCTGCACTGTGTCTGATGCCGTTGTTTGTATGGCCCGAACCAGTTCAATTAAATTTTTATTTTGCAACTCCATTATAGTTCTCCAGGATGCATCAACTGTTGAAGGTAGAGGGCCAGATCCCACTTCTGATGTCGGGTTAATATTATTTTTGTCCATTTTGGCACAGCGAGTTTCGATCGCACTCGAATCCAGAACTCTACTGATTTGAGTCTGAACCTTCTCCTTTGTGCTTACCATCGAACCACACTCGGCGACAGCTTCTGTAGCTGTCGCCCCGCTAAAACGGAACTTTCCCAAACTACAAAACATAGGCGACCAATAGCAACGCATGTAAAAGATGATGCAACATCGGCATCTTCCTGGAATTATGATTCTTAGGAAAATGCTCGAAGCTGTATCAATACACACCTAGTGCTACTCTCACATACATAGGCAACCAGCACGCGCCGACACATACATATGTATATGTAACGCAAAGCCGACAGAAACGAACGACTTGGAAAAATGTTTAGGCGAGAAGAATCACGAAGCACGTTATGAGTTTGGCTTATCACCGTTGCACTCATACTTAAGATTTCATGAATATTTCATACACGATTCCTACAGATTGGAATTTAAAATTTGGCGAGTTTCTACTATAGAAGAGGTTTTCTCTTTCTGCTTTTAGAAATAGAAAAGCTAAAATACAAGCAGACTTCCGAACAAAAACGACGGAAGCACAGCAAGAAAATTTTTTTCCAATTCCGAATCGTCTGCACAAATTACAGGATTGGATGAAAATGTTTCAATTAGGTGTTCATCATTATTACAATGCCTATCATCTGGTTATAAAATAAACATATAGAAATTTGGAGATTATGCACTTGACACGGCAAAACAACTAATTGAGTTGTACCCATGGTACTATATGCCACCATCTGTCCACAAAGTTCTGCTACATGCTCCAAAAAATTAGTTATGCGCTTGTGTCCATAGGAGAATTGTTTGAAGAAGCCGCAGAATCTAAAAATAAAGACATCACAAAATTTAGGGAGCAACACACAACAAAAATATCACATATTGCAACAAATACTGACTTATTTAATAGATTACTTTTAAGCTCAGATCCTTTCATTACTGGTCAAAGAAAACTACCTTGCACAAAAAAAGACGAAATTATTAAACAGTGCATTCCAATTGCTATTAGATGAGTAAACATTATTATTAATGCATTATTGTTTTGTTAAAAAAATTTTTTTTTCACATTTTCTGTTTAGGTAATTGCGTTTGAATAAATATTTTCTTTTATTTTTGTACTTTATTTTTTATAGTTTTCTTTTTTAGGGTAGGTCTATAGGGGTAAAAGAGGGTGTCAAGGAGTTTGTATGACTTATTCGGACAGCTTTTATTACTTATTAAATTTTTATGGAATTTTCCATAAGAAAAATTAAAAACTATATAAGCGCGACCACTGTAGTGGGTGTAACTTTTGAGGGAGGTTTAATATGATCAATTTTTTTGTGTTTTCTATTTATGTTATTTTTATTGAATTTTGGAAAAGTTTCAGATTTTTATCTTCTCTAGAAGTACTTTTGGCCGCTCGCTCCCTACAAACCCAACCACTGTGCACCGTGTCCACAAAACTCCCATATCTTCGTTGGCTATTCTAAAAGAACGGCTTCAAGAGGAGTGGGCCAAAATTAGCCCAGACTATATAAAAAAAAATTATTGCAAATATGCCGCAGCGCCTGAAGGATACACAATTAAACATTGGTTATCACACCAAATACTAAATCAAAGCTAGTAACCAACTAACACCACTTCACAGTGGTTCCGCCCATAGGCCAAAATTCGAAAACATCATCACAAAATATTGTAAAGAAATTACCACTATTTATCTCATAAATGTTCATTCTTAACTAGTGCAAACTGGTTTTTGCTGAAATTCTAACGATTCTTTCTAAAAATAGAACCAAAAGCTTGAACACGTGTTCATATTTTATGCACAGCTGCACGCTTAACGGCATTAATCTGTAGCAAGGTGAACTTGCAATTTTTGTGGTAAACGATTGAGTGCTCCTAAATTAATTATTTAAAATGGATTTTCAAGTTAAAGGTATTTACTTTTTGTTAAAAAATAATAAATCTGAATTATTTTTTGTAACTCCAGTATAATTATTGTTTAAAGAAACCTATATGTACCTATATGTATATTGTACCGTTTTTGTGCATGTTTTTTATGTTTACTTAAACTTTTAGTTGTGTTCCCCCATTTCCCCCAAAAGTTTTCTATTTCTCATTATTTATCTGTCTTTTAAGATAATAAAAGTGTTAAAGTTACAAACCGAAATTCGCCGATGCAATCTTTAATATACTAACTCATCATCGTCTTGTTTTCCAAGATTAAATTTGCCCAGCAAAGCCTCTGTGTCATCTTGTTATTGTGTTGTTGTGTTTTGTTACATCTATCATATTTGTCTACAATTGTCATGGTCTTTTAATTTATGTTGTTTAAATAACTCTCATTATTTTTTAATTTATGATCTTAATTTTTGCATATATCTTATAAGTCTGTCATTAAAATGTGGCAAGCTAGAGGAAATGAACAAAAACAAAAGGTCATGGAAAGAAAAATTAAAATTCAAAAGGATAGATGAAGGTAGAGGCTCATCGAACGACGGAAATACGGCAAGAACATTTTTTTCAAATCCAAGGTTGGCTTCCGAAATAACAGGAATAAATGAGAATCTAATCTATCGTTGTGCGATTATACTTCAAGCTCTATCATCGGGGTATAAAATTAATGCCGACAAATTTAACGCATATGCCCTCGATACTGCCAAGGATCTCATCAAAGAGTATCCGTGGTACTATGTATATGCCAGCTACTGTGCATAAAGTTCTTATTCATGGATCTGCAATAATAGAACACGCAATTGTTTCAATTGGAGAGCTTACGGATGAAGCTGCATAATCCAATAATAAAAAATTAGTAAAATTTAGTAAGTCTACATCACAGCCGGAAAATGTCACGCGTTATTACAAACACAGATATAATACATTCACTCCTTTTACGGTCCGACCCATTTATAACCGGTCAGAGAAATGTTTCTCCTAAAGATAAAGTTATTTGACTCTGTATATACTTAGCTTATTGGAGGATACGTTATAAATATTTTTTATAATAATTATAAGTTTTGCTTGAATTTCATAGCACTAAATTTTTATCTTTATACTCTTGCAGAGGGTATAATAAAATTGAAATAATCGTTTCCGACCCCATAAAGTATATATATTCTTGATCAGCATCGAAAGCCGAGTCGATATGACCATGTCCGTCTGTCCGTCTGTCTGTTTCTACATACTTAATCGATCTTAAATTTTGAGCTACGTGAATAAAAGTCATATCATTCTGTCCGTTGATGTTTCAAGCAAATCAAGTTTAAAGATTGGTCGGATCGGACAACTATAAGTTATAGAAAAATAGGAAAGATCAGAGGTACCTCGGTCAAAATGTGAGTTGTTCAAAACAGTTCTTGTGAGAAAAACTTTTTTGTTTTTTAAGATATCTCAACCAAATTTGGCACATAGATGACAATTCTTTACACCTTACCAGCAAGTTTGATTCAGATCGGATAATAAACACTGACATAAATCAATAAAATCAATAATCAACCCCCATCAGAAAAAGTATGTTTTTGTGAGAAAAACTTTTTTGTTTTTTAAGATATCTCAACCAAATTTGGTGAACAGATGAGAATTATACTTTTACACCATATCAGTAAGTTTGAATCAGATCGGATAATAAACACCGACATACAGTGAATAACATTAATATTCGGTTTTTTCCTTTACTTAACTTTAAGCGCAAGTAAGTCCACTTAATCTAGCTGAAATTAAAAAATTTGAAATGCTAAGTAATAGTTTAGAAGAAACAATGGCTTAAAATAGTAACAAATTAATATTTAGTATTTGGTATGGTATCCATTATTTTTTAAAGTATCGCTTAAGCGCTTTGGCATATTATTAATAATTTTTATACCCTTGCAGAGGTATATTAATTTTGGTCAGAAGTTTGCAACGCACAGAAGGAAGCATCTCCGACTATATAAAGTATATATATTCTTGATCAGCATGAATAGCCGAGTCGATATGACCATGTCCGTCTGTCCGTCTGACCGTCTGTCTGTTTCTACATACTTAATCGATCTTAAATTTTGAGCTACATGAATAAAAGTCATATCATTCTGTCCGTTGATGTTGCAAGCAAATAAAGTTTAAAGATTGGTAGGATCGGACAACTATAAGTTATAGAAAAATAGGAAAGATCAGAGGTACCTCGGTCAAAATGTGAGTTGTTCAAAACAGTTCTTGTGAGAAAAACTTTTTTGTTTTTTAAGATATCTCAACCAAATTTGGCACATAGATGACAATTCTTTACACCTTACCAGCAAGTTTGATTCAGATCGGATAATAAACACTGACATAAATCAATAAAATCAATAATCAACCCCCATCAGAAAAAGTATGTTTTTGTGAGAAAAACTTTTTTGTTTTTTAAGATATCTCAACCAAATTTGGTGAACAGATGAGAATTATAATTTTACACCATATCAGTAAGTTTGAATCAGATCGGATAATAAACACCGACATAAATCAATGAATCAACCCCTATCAGCATCAGTATGTATGCATATGCAGCCAATTAAATACGTTTATATTTGCTTTTATATATGCGTACACAAACAACATACATGGAAACATACAAACATACACACATACATACATATATGCGAACACGTGCTTGAAAAAACTACAAGCTGAGTGCGAAACAGAAAGAGACAGAAAACTATTTGTATTGTGTTGTTGTTTTCTAGAATTCGTCAGAAACTTTAGAGAGCGAGAAGCTGGACGCTTGCAATGTATACCGAAATAGCGAGGCCGTGAATTTTAAGTTTGGTAGCGCAATAGGTAGAGATCGATTCTAGAAATGACGTGAGCGTCATTATTGGTTTAAATTTTTTTTAAATTTTATATTTCCAATTTTTAAAATATCTTGGATCCGATATGACGGAGAAAGTAATCAATTAATCTGCAAGGGTATACAAACTTCGGCACGGCCGAAGTTAGCTTCTTTGATATTTTTTGTTCAATTTATTTATTTGATTTTGGGTGGGATATGGGGCTTGGCTGACGTGCGCTCTAATAAATCACCTTCATCTTTTTGCAACTAAATTTTAATATTTTTTGTAAGCCTTGGTGAAAATTTCAACATCCTACCACCACTAGAAGTATTTTTGGCCGCTGCTCCATATAAGCGGGTCCACTGTACACTTCTTCCTTATATATGTATGTATGTAAGAATATCCGAATATTAATGTAACGCGAAATTTTGAGTTTTATTTTGTTTGCTGTATCTTTAATAGTAGTGTTAAATAAAACCTAAATGTGTTCACAGTTTTGAAAAAACAATAAATCCCTCTTTTGTTTACCATTTTTATACCCTTGCAGAGGGTATATTAATTTTGGTCAGAAGTTTGCAACGCACAGAAGGAAGCATCTCCGACTATATAAAGTATATATATTCTCGATCAGCATGAATAGCCGAGTCGATATGACCATGTCCGTCTGTCCGTCTGTCCGTCTGTCTGGATCAACAGCTTCTCCTCCGAGACCATAAGAGCTACAGAGCTGCAATTTTCAGCATAGGCTCATTTTTGCTGCAGGCATTGTATATCTCGGAATCATCCCGATCGGACTATATCATATAGCTCCCATAGGAATGATCGGTCAGGAATAAGCTTTATTCTCAATAACTCTGTTGTTTTTCAACCGAATGCCACGAAATTTGATATATGTGAGTTTAATATACTTCTTAATACTTCAATCAAGTTTTATCAGTATCGGTTGGCTATGTCATATAGCTGCTATAGGAACAATCGGTACAAAAAAAAATTTTGTATGAAAAATTTTTTTCCTCAAGCTCAAAATTTTGAATTTGTAAATTTGGTATGTTTAATTTACAATAATGCTTCTGGTGAATTATATAGAGAAAATCTGCAAGGGTATACGAACTTCGGCACGGCCGAAGTTAGTCCATCTAAAATAAAAGCAAAAGCATATGCATACATACTGATGCTGATGGGGGTTAATTCCGCAGTGGCTGGGTATCCAGAGCAGTTTTATTTTTGGGGAAGATTTTGTAAGTAGTGTTCTTATAAGTACAGGGTATAGGTTGTTGTTGGTGGTGTTGGAGATGGATTTAATGGATGAGAGGGAGTCTGAGCAAATTATGTAGTTTCCTGCTTTTTTCTTTTGGATGATTTCTATTGCATGGTGGATAGCTAAGGTTTCGGCGGATAGAATAGATGAGTAGTGGGGTAGAATGCATCTTTTTAGGATTTCAGTCTCTGTTGTGATGGCAAAGGTGGCTGTATCGCTTTGCAGTGATCCGTCTGTGTATATGAATGAGTGGTTTTTGTATTTATTTTTAAGTAATAGGAATTCTTGTCTGTATATGCTTGGTGGAGTATTGGCTTTATTAAATTTTTTTAGTGTTGTATTGATGAGAGAAGTGGGAAAGAGCCATTGTGGGGTGATTGCTTTAGTTGGAGGTGGGAGGTAGGGGATATTTCGTTCTTTGCATGATGTTATGGTTTTTTGTAGGGCTGATGTTAATTTGGATTTTTTTTGGTTAATCTTTTGTTTGAGGTATTTGTGAAGTGGTGAATGTGAGCTATGTAATAATGTTTTGTAGGTTTTAATTGTAATTATGTCTCTTTTTTGCTCTATTGTTGGTATGTTGGATTCAAAAAGTAGGTTGGGAATGGGAGTTGAGCGTAGTGCTCCTAGGGACATGCGGATTGCTGCATTAAATAGTGATTTCAGTTTATTGAGAGTAGTGAGAGTATGAGTGTAGCTTTAGTTACATTTATAAGGGAGTGTGTGTTGCAGTTTTGTTTGGGGTTGACTAGGAATTTTTATACCCTGTACCCATAGGGTTCAAGGGTATATTAAAGTCGCTAAAATGTATGTAACAGGCAGAAGGAAAATTTTCCGACCCTATAAAGTATATATATTCTTGATCAGTATCAATAGCGAAGTCGATTAAGACTTGTCCGTCTGTCTGTCCGTCTGTCCGTCTGTCTGTCTGTATGAATATCGAGATCTTGGAGACTATAAAAGATAGAGCAACCAAATTTTTTTTCTAGATCCATATAGTGTGCAGGCAGATCAAGTTTGTTTCAAATTTTTGCCACGCCCACTTCCGCCCCCGCAAATTAGAAAAAAACTATAACTAGAGTTCTATTAAATCTACAGTATTTATTTTTGGTAGACTCAATTATATAGCCAATATGTACCGTCTGACCGAATTTGACCGAAATCGGTAAATAAATATCGGAGATAATACGTATATGTATATGTTTTGTGGTGAAATTCTATGGGCAGCAGCAACTGAAATGTGTGAGCGAGATAGCATGCGCACGTTGCTTTGTACGAAATGACGCATTAGTTTCGTTCACTGATATGCGTGAGCGAGAAAGCATGAATTTGGTGTTTGGGCTTATTGCGAGAATTTTTTCAAAAATTTATATTCAATCAATGGGGATTTGGAAGGAGTCTGTTTAAATCAAATATCCTTTTTTGGTACAGGGTATACTCCAAGTCGGCAGAGACGACTTGCTTGCTTCATTTTATATTGAGTTTTGTATTTAGTGCTGGTTGTATTTCTTTAATGTGAGAATCCCATCTATATTTTTTATTAAGGGTAAGTCCTAATATTTTTAGATTTGATACTGATGGAATGGCAGTATCCCCATTCCATCAGTATCGAATCTAAAAATATTAGGTTTGACAGTATGGTACAAGTACAATTATGTCTACGGCAAATGTGGAGGTGTTTACATTTATTCACAGCTAAGGATGCTCCTGAGTACGTGCACCATTCATTTATTTTGACAAGGAGGTTGTCGAGGTTATGTGTTAAGTTTTTTTGTTGTTTGAGGGGGATGAAAAGGAAAAAATCATCTGCATAGGCACAGAATTGTAGCTCCCTATGTAAGCCGATAATTCTGGAGAGTTTGTTAAATGCTATTAGAAATAAAATTACTGATCTTGGGGATCCCTGGGGGATGCCGTTATGGAGTGGATAGGGGCGGGTTATTATGATTTTTATTTTGGTTTTTATTTTGCGTATTGCCATGAAATTTTTTATAACATTAATTATTTTTGGGCCGACTTTCTATTGTATCAACTCGTCTATGATGGTATGCACTCCAACTCTGTCGAATGCCCTTGAGAAATCAAGGGTAATGACTGAGATGTGCTTTTTGGACTGTAAGGATCCAGTTATCAGATGGTCTGCAAAGATCAGACTGTCTGTAACTGATTTACCTTGTTTAAAGCCTGTCTGATTTGGATGTATCAGTTTGTTTTGTGTGACGAACCACTAAAGGCGTTTGGCTATTACTTTTTCCAACGTTTTAGAAAGGCAACAGTTAAGGGAGATTGGTCTATAGTTGGCTATTATTGATTTGTTAGTGTTGGGTTTTAATACGGGGATGATTAGGCTGGTTTTGTAGGATTGAGGAATGAGGCTTTTGAAAATATTATTAAAGAGTTTTACTATTCTGGTTTTCAGTGTGTAGAAGGTGTTTTTGATTAGGGGATAGGATATTATATTTAAGCCAGGAGTTGTTAATTTGAGGGTCTGTAAGGCAGATATTATTTCTATGTGTGTGATTTCTGTTTCTATCTCTTGCGCTTTCGAGTTGGGTAGGTAGTTGGTTGATTTGTCTGTGTATTTATTGATGTTAAAATTTGAATTGAAGTTGGTGTCTTTGGAGGGATCAGACCAGTGTTGGGCAAAAAGATGGGCTATTTGAGTTGTGTCGGTAGTGGCCGTGTTGTTGATTGGGTCGATGATGAAATGTATTGATTTGTTTGGGTTCAGTCCACAGAGGCGTCGAATATTTGCCCAGATTTTGTCGGAGGGGGTATTGGGATCTATTGTGTTTTTTGTTCGGACATGGCTTTTGCTTTGGAAATTTTGAGCTCTCTCCGGAAGAGTGCATTGGCTCTTTTGTATTTGAGAAGATTCTCAGTGCTGTTAATATTTTTAAAAACTTGCCATGTCTTGAATTTTCTTTTTCTGAGTTCTGTGAGAGCCTTATTCCACCAGGGCGTGTTTTTGTTGTAGTGGTGTGGGGTAGTTTGGGGTATAGCGTGATGGGCGGCTTGTAGGACTATCCTGTTTATGGATGCAGCTTCTTTATTAATGTTTGTGCTATAGGGTATAATTTTGTTGATGTCGTTGGTTAGTTTTTCGAAGAGTGGCCAGTTGGCTTCTTTTATTTTGAAAAGTGGGCGGGAAAAGTTTGTTATTTTTGTTTGTGGGAATAAGGAGATTAGGATTGGAAAGTGATCGCTTCCATGTAGGTCGTTAAATATTTTCGAGTTGGCGAATGGGGTGAGTTGGGGGGAGCATAATGAGAGGTCTATGAGTATGGTGAGATTGGATTTTGAATAAATTTTGATAAAACTCTGCCTCTTCTGTTGTCCTGAGGTGAACTCCAGCTGTGGTGTTGACTGTTAAAGTCTCCTACAATAATTTTATTACTGTTGGTGTTGTGTGTTTCAAATTGGTCATGTAGGCATTTGAGGGAAAAGGGTTTACTGGGAGGGATGTATGTGGATAGTATGTTGATTTTTGTCTTTGATATAATTTCTATTGAGAGAGTTTCTAGGTGTTCTGGTTGGTTTAATTGTTTGTGTTCTATGGATTTATGTATTAATATGGATACGCCGCCAAATCGGTTGGGGGCTCTATTGGTGTAAATTTGGTAGTTTATTGGGATGGGGATAAAGGTGTTAATGTTGTAGTAGTGTGTTTCTTGTAGACATATGATTTGTGGTGAACATTTTTTAATAATGGTTAAGAGTTCATTGTAATTATTTGTGTAGCCTTTGATATTCCATTGTAGTATTTTCAGCATTGCTGTAGTTTTTAAGTTTTAGTGTATGTAATTGAGTATTAGTTTTGTTTGGAGTTTAAGTTGAAAGTTTTTAATTATTAAAATAGATTTTGCCATTTAACTATAAAGATTTGTATCCTTTCCTTTTAACTTACAATACCGGTTGAAAATTTATTTTCTTTTTTTTTATATGGACTCGCTGTCGCTATTCTTTGTGTGTTCGTTCTTGTTTGGAGTTTTGTTAGAAGGGGTTTAGAGGGTTTAAAGTGAGTGGTTAGGGTGTTAGACTTATCTTTAGTGAATATTCTTAGTTTTAGATCTTCGGTGGGTTGTGAGGTATACAGTGTTTTTCCCATGTTGGAGAGGTTAGCGTCAGTTTCCATGTCTTCTTGTGTGGCTTGATGTAGTTGTTGTTGTGAGTTAATCGTTGGTCGGGTTGTAGATGGTTGTGATGTATCTGAGTTCTGTCTCAGGAGCCTGTGTTGGTGTATGGTACTGGTTTGAGTGTGTATAAATTGTGCAGTGGATGGTGTGTGGGTTGGTGTATGTGTTGTTGATGTTTGTGTTGTTGGTTGTGCCAGCGTTTTAGCATAAGAATTTTTCAGCTGTGTATTATGTCTTTTGTAGTATATATCAGTTGCAGTTTTGTGATCTACTTTTCCTGTTATTTTTATTGCTGTCAGTTCTTGTTGTTTGCGGAAAGTAGGGCAATTTCGATCAATTGGGCTGTGTTGGTGATCAAGCTCTGGGTTGTTTTTACAATTTAGGCAGCTTTGTGTGTTGTTGCATTGTTCCCCTTCATTAATGTGTTTACTATCTGAGCAGTTTTTTACATGTTTCTTAGTTTTTGCAAATGCTAGTAGGGTGTCCAAAGCGAAGGCAGTTTTTGCAACGTAGTGGAAGAGGGATGTAAGGTCTCACATAGACGGATTCGTATCCAATTTTTATTTTTTCGGGCAGTTTGTGTGATTCGAAGGTAATTATGATGAACCCAGTTTCTACGAGAGTGTTATCTTCTAAGTTTATGTTACTTGCTTGCCTCTTTAAGATTTTACGTACTTGAGTTACTTTTTGTGGTTTCAGTTCTTGTTGGATTATATTTTCACTTATGTTACGTAGGTCATTACAGTATATAACGCCTTTAGAAAAGTTTAATGTTTTATGTTCTGTTACTGTAATATCGATGTCAATCATTTTGGTGAGTTGGAGTAGTTTTGAAGCTTGCAAATTGTTTTTGGTTTTAATTAGTAGGCAGCCGTCTCTTGTTTTTTTGCATGTTTCCACATCTCCTCCGCAGGCATAGTCAATAGTTTTTTTTTTTGGTGAACGGTGAAACTTTTTCGAATGATTCGTTGTCGTTTCGTTTTAGAACAATGTATTTTGGTTCGCTTAGATGTGTGTTTTTATATTTGCTTATGTCCGGTGGCTCGTGCATTTTGGTTGTTTTTGGGCGCAAGCCCGGTGTAACTGTTTGCGGTGTGTGTTTGTTTTCGTTTTTTGTTTTGTTATGTTTGCTTTGCGGTTTGATTTTTGCTTGTCGCGCGATTGCTGGTAAGCTTTTGCTGTTGCGTTGGCGTAGCAAGGTTTTAATGCAGCACGTCTTATCTCCAGAGATGTCGAAGTGACACTGTAATTTTAATTTATTGATGTTGATTCTATTGACAAAATATGTATGGATTTTCTCAAATTCCCTATTATAGATTTTGATCAAATTTTGTCAGAAGACATATAAAATGATGCTTAATTGAATGCTCTACCGTGCATTTCTGCACACGAGCATAGAGTTTTGCAATTTATATATAAATTTAGGTAGATTCCATATGGACACACGGCAGGACAGCGATTTACTATGAATTTTTAAACTTTTGAAACAATCGCTAAACTATAACGATTATATTGATAAATGAAAATTTCATTTATTTCATTATTTAATTGCAATTTGTGATATTATATGCAAAATAAATGATGTTGCTTAAATTCAAATGTTCGCGGTTGTTGGCAGAACTAATTCTGGCGACTGGTTCTCTACACTGGTTCCGATTTCGGAGTTGGCGCCTTCCTTATCAGTGACTTTCAGCCATACATTTTTGCGTTTTTCTCCAAAACGTTGTTATAGATTTCGCTTAAATTTGGCTGAGTTATCACTGAATATGTGGGGCTTAATTTGACATATCGTGCAGTGCTTGACAATTCTTATGAGTCGAGTTATTTGATTAACAGTGGCAATGCAATTTTTTGACTGTTTGTATGGGGCAAATCCACAGGTGACCCCACTGATAAGCGATTTTCTCAAAAACGTTGTTATTGATTTTGCTTAAATTTGGTGGAGCTATTCTTGTTACATGTGGAGCACAATGTGAGATATCGTACATTGCTTGACAATTTCTGTGACTGAAAATATACTCCAAAATGTGGCGAGCTAATTTTTTCAGGGTCAAAATTTTGCTATTTGCAATGACTGAAACTGGAAAAAATTAATGAAAACAATAGATAATGCTATTATTTATAAATTTAAACTTTATTTGGTTCAAAAAAATTAGTTAATAGCTAAATATTTGAAAACAAAAAAATCAAAAAAAGTTAACATTTCGTTAACAGCGACCATCGCTAACTTGACATTAACAGACCGTCGCTAGCTTTACGGACATTGCGAAATCTACGTATTTTTACGTAGATCTACGTATTTTCATCCCTTATCTACGTATCTACGTACAGAGTCCCAAAATCTACGCATTTTTCAGAAAAATTGTAAAATGCAATTTATAAAAAGAAAATTTGCTTTTAGGTATGTAGTATTACAAACAATAAGTGGTGTAAAGTTCAAAAATTTAAAAAAAAAACAGTCAGGCAACACTAACTATTTTTAAAAGCTTTGCAGCACTACATTACGCTTTAAATTCGCAATGGCTTGTTCTAGTTTAAAAGTTAGCTTCAATTTTTTCACAAAAATGGAAGAAAATTATGTAAGTAGCGAGAGCGACACGGGTCAATGTGCAACTCCCACAAAAAAACGCAAACGTCACTATGACATGAAATACAATGAAAATTGGGAGTCAAATAAAAAATATTGTGTCTGGATAAGGAAAAGGGTTTTGGACAACCATGCGGATAGTGTAAAACACAAGAACAACATTAGAAGTATGTATTTTGTATATTCTTTTCTGTGTGCTGTTCATGTCTTGCCTTGTTTTGTCATGTTTGTACATATATCCATTTATTTTCTAAAATGATGTCCTTTAAGAAAATAGACTTGTACAATAACTTTTGAATGTGAGTTACTAACCATTGTGTAATCACCTTTTTAATATATAGATATTTGTAATACGTAAATTTTAAGGTGTTCATCAACCAACCATTACATCGTTGTTGCCAGACTATGCTTTTAAGAATAATGTGAAGGGTGCCGAGATCAAAATGGCTTTATTTTTGGCCAAAAATAACCTGCAATTTTCTTTGGCCGACGACTTACAAAGCCTTATTCTAAGTGTCGACAAGGGTTCCAAAATTGCAGCAAACCTAAAATGTGGACGCGATAAGGCCCATGCTATTGTTACTCATGTAACAGGACAAGTTGCAGAAGACCATTTAATAAGGCAGCTGAGATGCAATAAGTTTTCACTTATTGTAGATGAGATCACGGACAGGTCTACAACAAATCATTTGGCGCTCATATCCCCAGAACTGCAATAAACTTTAAAGTCGAAGACAACTTTTTAGGCCTAATAGAAGTTAGTAGCAGCACTGCCTCGGCTTTACATAGCGATTGCACAAAATTTTTTGAGGAAAAGAACATTCCATATAAACAAAATATGATTGGTTTTGTATTATGAAAGATTATGAAATGCATTTGCCATTCATTTCACCTTTGTGCTTCATATGCCTGTAAGGAGCTTCCACGCGATATTGAGGACTTTGCTCCAGACGTGTATACGTTTATACAGAATAGTCCAAAACGAATTGCGGACTATAAGGAATTTCAGCATTTCCTTAATGTTAAGCCACATAAATTATTACAGTCTTGTCAAACAAGGTGGCTTTCCTTGATGCAAGTCATTAAAAGGGTTTTGGAACAAATACCGGCATTGAAATTATATTTCCAAGGTGCTGCTTTAAATGATAGAATACGTTCCGCAGAACGAATTCGGAATATATGCCTTGAGCCAACAACGGAGTTGTATCTGGAATTCTTAAAATTCTTATTGCCAATTTTTCCTCAATTGACCTCAACCTAAAAATGCAATCTGAGAGTCCAAAGCTGTATTTGCTGTACAATAAAGTGTTTAATGCTTATAAAACAATTTTGGATTGTTTCATAAAAGCAGAATATTTAGCCTCAACCAATGAGGATTTACACCATAATGGCGATCAAAATACATTCGAAACGAAAATATTGAATATTAAATATCAGAATGTAGTCCTGCATTCAGCATCTGACGACGTTTATTTCGGAGGCAATGTGGCCACTTTAATTATACAATGAAGTAAGCAAGTCGTCCCTGCCGACTTGGAGTATACCCTGTACCAAAAAAGGATATTTCATTTAAACAGACTCCTTCGCAATCCTCATTAATTGAATAAAATTTTTCATAAAATTCTCTTAACAAGCCAAAACAACAAATTCATGCTTTCTCGCTCACTCCTAACAGTGAACGAAACTAAAGCGTCATTCGGTACAAAGCAACATGCATGCGCATGCTATCTCGCTCACACATTTCAGTTGCTGCTGCCCAAAGCATTTCAGTACAAAACATATATACGTATTATCTCCGATATTTATTGACCGATTTCGGTCAAATTCGGTCAGATGGTACATATTGGCTATATAATTGAGTCTGCCAAAAAGAAATGTAGCTGTAGCTTTAATAGAACTCTAGTTATAGTTTTTTCTAATTTGCGTGGGCGGAAGTGGGCGTGGCAAAAATTTGAAACAAACTTGATCTGCGTATGGACTAGACGGATGTTGACACCAAGTTTGGTTGCTCTAGCTCTTATAGTCTCTGAGATCTCGATGTTCATACGGACGGACAGACGGACAGACGGACATGGTCATATCGACTCGGCTGTTGATGCTGATCAAGAATATATATACATTATGGGGTCGGAAAATTTTCCTTCTGGCTGTTACATACATTTTAGTGACTTTAATATACCTTGTACCCTATGGGTACAGGGTATAAAAACACAAAAATGTTGACGCAAACAATCTAATAATTTTTCGACAAAAATGTCTTAACTTTTATATTGAGAGCCTTAACCAAATTAAAAGGCGCTTTCCATTTAAGGATGAGCATGTACAAAAAATTAAAACTTTACAGTTTATTAGTCCTGCTTTAATTTTGAACCAAAAATTAAAACGTAACATAGCTTCAATTACACATGTTGCACTTTTACTTCAAGGTAAAATCTTTAAAATGTACTGATTTTTTTGTGATTTTCAATTAAAATATTTTTTTAAGGACTGTGCACCAACAACCTTACAGAGCTTGACAGGGAGTGGCGTATTTTAACGGAACACTGAACTACCCTTTACTGGGGAAGAGGACATCAATGAATCAGAGCTTTGGTCTCATATTTCTAAAATAAAAAAAGAGATGGTTCTGTATTATTCCCACTTTTGTCCGAATTTGTCCAAAACATTTTAGCACTGCCTCACAGCAGTGCTAACGTTGAAAGGCTATTTTCCTAAATCAGTTTAATGAAAACAAGTAAAGGAAACTGTTTAAATACAGAATCCTTAAAAGGATTACTGTTCACAAAAAGTAATTTAAAATGTTTATCAGAGGCATCTCAGGACCATTTTAATTTATATAACAAAAAAAATTCGCGCCAACAACTTTATTTGAAATGTTCCTTTATAATTTTTAAATAATATGCCATTTTGTTACATCATTAGAATGCAGGCTTTTTTTCTTTTTAATATTTCAGAAATTATTTAAAATTCAAAAACATTGGTCAAAAGACCATAATTATACTTAAAAAAATACGTAGATCTACGTATTTTAGGCAAACTTTGGCTACGTAAAAAACGTAGATTTTGGGTTTGAGCTACGCATATGAAAAATTTTCATTTCGCAGCACTGGTTGTAGTATTAATTAGATGTATTAGAGTACCCTCAATTCAAATAATAGCATTATACAACACCATTAATAAAGTTATTTATTTCTTTAAGTGTATCTGGTCATACTGAATCTGATCTCCATCTTAAAAATTAATCAAAGTATAAGCAATAGAGTTGGCAAACTATCGATAGTGGTCCCATTGGATATTCTCGATAGTTTAAGGAGAAAAATTCGATAGTATCGCTGGATTTATGAAATTGATGGAATAAGAAATTCAAATTTTAACAATGTTAATTTAACTCAATGCAAAGAAAATATAATAATATACAAGTTTTTCTTGATCTATATTTTATTCATTCGTTAAATTTTTATAACAAAGAAAATAAACAAAACTATAACTTTACCAGTATGTTGAGATCCAATATAAATACATTACATAGTTTCTAAAAAACTACAAACAATTTTCTAATATAATTAATTGAGATCCATTAGAGCTAAAAAAACCTTAATCAATCTAGGTACTTTTTTTTGTAAAAACAAAGCATGTCAACATGCATTTAAAAAGTCCATCGATTGCTTTGTTATAAGCAACCTTACTGAACGTCGCACAGTGGGGCCATCGCTAATTTCGCTTGTCAAAAAATCATATCTTCTAAAGTAGTGAAGCGATTTTCAAAATTTAAAAAAGCATTTGATAGCTAATTCCTTGAGTTGCTGAAGGTGCCGAAGGTGCGCGGGTTATCTTGATATTCAAGGTCAAAGTTGAAAAATATTTCTAGGCATATTTTACCCCCATTAATTCGCTTAAGAAACACTTTTTTGATCACAAATGAACTTTGTTTTTTTAATATTAAGGATTAAAACAGATTTTTTTAATGTTTTGTTTTAATTTATTATTAAAAATTGCGAAACAATTTTTTTTTTTTAATGATTTTTTTTAGGGTTTTTTATATTGATGACTCATTTTCATTTTACACACATGCTACTGTCAAATTTGCATGCGCTCTTGTACCTGGAACGCGTTTTTTACGCGAGGTTGCATTGGTTTTCTCGATTTTTGACAAATTTGCGCAAAAATGCGCGAGACTACACTATATATAGGTCTGAAAGGTGAATATTTCCTCTATCACGTGTATATGGTTTCATCGTGAATCTCGGTGCATCTCTGTTGATTTAACTCCACCAAAGGTTAAAAAATGCGATAATTTAATGTTTTTTTGAAACATCTCCAATTAACTCAATATTTCAAATTTGATTAAATTTTTTACTACACATAACTAAAAATTGATCTACTTTTCAAATATTTAAGATAAGTTGCTTCATTCGGCCAATATCCCGTTTCAAAGTTGCAAGTTTTCCTAAAAATTGTACATTTTTTCAAACATGAAAAATGTCTCCACTTTGAGACGATGTAGCACCCACAATTCTTATCCGATTTCAAAAATATTTTGGATCCATAAGTTCTGAAGTATTATCTGTCGATTTCATTATTCACTTGTCCCCAACGCGATAGTGAAAAAAATGATTTTTGGTCAGCTATTCGGGTAGAGGCCCCACTGTGCGTCGTCTCTGATTTTGTCCACAAGAAATTTATGTCCATATTCAGTATACTAAAATTAACAAACGTGTTTTAATTTTAACTTTATACGTGCCAAGGAAATTAATACAATTACCTCCCAATATTTTAAAGGTTACACATCTTCATCAAAATGCTTCTTTACGTTTATCTGAATCATGGAGACTTAAGGGAAGCGAGTTCACTTTCAAGAAGTTTCTTCGCTTGAGCTTGACGAATTTGTTTAATGGTTCCACATCGAAGACAATTTTGTTTTTCTGAAAGAAACTCTTGCTGTAGCCAACATGTTTGGTTGTTTTTGCAACTGAGAAGCTTTGCCTTGATTGTGCAATAGTAATAAAACTTCAGTGAAATCTCTTGGAACTTTTCTCAAACATCAACATAAATTCTGGATTTATAAGCCATGCATCTCTGTACTTTTCGCTGTAAATTTCTTTTGGCGTTTCGCCATATTACATACAGTGAGCCCAAAAAGTATTGGCACACTTAGAATGTTGAACTTTCAACCCATACAACTTTTGTTTTCTTTGTCAGGCCACAAAAATTAAAATGTGATTGGTTAGAATACGGCTTATATTATATTATTAATAAAAAATAAATTCAATTTCACATAATTCTGCTCAGTTATTTCTAATGAACAAAAAAAATGCACAATTTATAAAAACTAAATAACAATATACAAAAACTCCAAATAAGTCTAGGATTAATAGTTGGTTGGGCCACCTTTGGCTTCTATAACAGCTTGAAGGCGTCTCTTCATGCTTCCCACCAAGTTCGCCATCTCTTGGCTTGTGATCTTCTCAACTCTTGGACGATGGCAGCTTTTAGGGTATCCTTCGAAGTTATCTGGAAATTCCTTATTTTTTGTTTTCCAATAATCCCCACACATGCTCGATAGGCTTCAGGTCAGGTGATTGTGGAGGGGTTTTCAGCTACTTGCAGTGATAAATGAGCCACTCCTCAACCAAAAACGATGAATGTTTTTGATCGTTGTCTTGTTGAAAAAGCCATTGCGATCCACTAAGCCTTAATTTTTCAACACTAGGGGCCAAATTATCTTTCAATATTTCTAAGAAAGCATGTTTGTCCATATTTCCATCGATAAAGGTCAGCTGACCAACCCCACACCATGACATGCTTTACTGTCTTTACCACATTTTTTTCCTCCAGCTCTTTATTGGGTTTGCGCCATACTTTTTGGCTACCATCGGATTACATTACATTACATATGCATGTATGTATTTTGTTTTAGGCTTCATGCTTGCGAAAAGAAAAGTTTCCGAGTGATTGTTATCAATAGTGATATCGATGCATTTCGTCACTTAGTGTTGGAAAATTGTACTCAAACAGATGATCGAAACTTGCAAAGATACATGATGCATGGCTGCGTAAGTGTCATCGTCGAAACCCATTTACGCTGGTCGTGTAACGGCAACGCTGCACAGTGGGAAAATTCCCATTTACTGGGTATTAATAAATAACTACAAGTAAGACTGATTTTTGATGCGGGTTTCTCTTATTACTATGTATTTTGTACACCTTAAGAAATATTTTAGGAAAATTTTTTTAAATTATCTTACCAAATTCGTTATTTTCTTTCTTATTTGTATTCAATGAATCTTTGTTGAATATTTTACTAATTTAATCCACAACCAGTGTGGATTGTTGTAGACGCTGGCGTCCCTGGATTTTCAGAAAGAAGAAAGAAATATGTTGACGAATATTCTTACTTGTTTGCATTGCGATAAGTAAGAATAAGCTATCCTCATCGTCGGATGATTTTCATACCCTGTACCCGTAGGGTTCAAGGGTATATTAAAGTCGCTAAAATGTATGGAACAGGCAGAAGGAAAATTTTCCGACCCCATAAAGTATATATATTCTTGATCAGCATCAACAGCCGAGTCGATATGACCATGTCCGTCTGTCCGTCTGTCCGTCCGTATGAACATCGAGATCTCAGAGACTATAAGAGCTAGAGCAACCAAACTTGGTGTCAACATCCGTCTAGTCCATACGCAGATCAAGTTTGTTTCAAATTTTTGCCACGCCCACTTCCGCCCACGCAAATTAGAAAAAACTATAACTAGAGTTCTATTAAAGCTACAGCTACATTTCTTTTTGGCAGACTCAATTATATAGCCAATATGTACCATCTGACCGAATTTGACCGAAATCGGTCAAAAAATATCGGAGATATACGTATATATGTTTTGTACTGAAATGCCGTGGGCACTGCAGTGCTGCCAGAATTTTGGACGTAAGAATTGCTAGAATTTAAAAAAAAAGTTGCTAAAATTGCTAAAAAAAATTTACGAAAATTGCTAGAAAAAATGCCATTTTTTTTTTTATCAAATCTATATATTTGAGCACTTTAATTGTTAATATTATTTTTTAAATAATATTTAAAACATTGTCAAAGTCTTCCAAATCATTCAAATCCTCATCATCCGCGTATTTCGTGCTATCGCTTATTTTTGATAAGCAACTTTTAGGCAACACATAATTGTGGCAACATTTCTCATTCCTTTGCAATCCATATCTGTAAGATTTTTCTAAGTTTGTATAAAGAGTTTTTATTAAAAATGTTTATATAAACTAACCTTATGTTCAAAATAGCATTAAGAGTTTTGATACCCATATTATTGCGCAATTTGCTTTTCACCAAATTCATCTGACTGAAAATGCGCTCTTTTTCCGCATTTGACCACAGAAAGGATATCAATTTAATGGCAAACATAGCTATATCATTAAATGGGTTGTTATTTCCTGCATCTGTGTATCACGATCTGCGATCACTTTCCGATAGATTTGTAAACTATTGTTCACAAATTTTAGCGACTAATCGATATTGTCATGATTTTAAAGAAGTTTAGTTTTTTTTATGATGATTGTATTATGATATTATAAAATTGCTAAAAGTTGCAAAAATTTTTTGAGAAATTGCTATATTTGTGGCTAATAGCAAATTCCAGAAAAAATTGCAAATTCAAATTCAAAATTGCTAGATCTAGCAACTAAGTTGCCAAAATGGCAGCACTAGTGGGCAGCAGCAGCTGAAATGTGTGAGCGAGATAGCATGCGCACGTTTCGTTCACTGATATGAATGACCGAGAAAGCATGCATTTTGTGTTGCGGTTTGTTAAGAGAATTTCATGAAAAATTTTGTTCAATTAATGAGGATTGCGAAGGAGTCTGTTTAAATGAAATATCCTTTTTGGTACAGGGTATACTCCAAGTCGGCAGGGACGACTTGCTTACTTCATTAATATATATAATAACAATAAGAGGTAGTCTTCTTTAAAAGTATCCGTTTCGGATTACTGAAAGCGAAAAAAATAAAATAATTTAATCATATAATATATATTGTACATATATAGAAAGTGTAAATTTTCATAAATTTTTAAATTAACAGATGTGCGTCGTTGCATACATACCAAACTTATAAATAACGAATTTTGTAACAATCGCTTTTTAATCTTTATTATTTATTAATAATAAAAAGTTAACAAAATATAAGCGACCTTAAAATTAAAGATAAAAAAAGTGATCATTAAGTTCAATGATGAATGACGATGTTTCTATATATTCACGAAACTCATTGATATTTACGAAACAAAATGGCTGAATATCTAGTGCAATCAAGCTCATTATATATTCATCTAAACATTTCTGATCAGATATGTAATACTTATGTAAGTAAGACAATTGGGATGCCTCCCTTTAATTTGTTCTATGAGATTTGTCGTATTAACTGCCAATTTTATAACTTTTCCACAATCTGTCTGTTGTTTTTCGATTCAAAAGATGCTGCCAAATATTCGATCCTTGCCGCTTAAGTTTTGGGTATATAAATAACATTAAAGTTTTCCTTTGACGTTGAAATTTTAGAATTAAAAAAGTAAAAATAAAATTAAGAGTTGAGCCACTCGTAGGCTCAACGGCCCCCCAGTCAGTCTTAACGAAACGCTTCTCCCGAGCGTGGACAAAGTGAAATACCTGGGTCTCATTCTTGACAGAACTGGAAAGCTCATATAATTGCCAAAAGATCGCAGCTAAATTTTAAACTTTAAAAATTGCAATGGCTACTCGAGAAGAGATCCAAGTTCAGCACCAGCAACAAGTTGTTGCTCTATAAGTCGATACTCAAGCCTGTATGGACCTATGGCATTCAGCTCTGGGGCACGGCGTCAGTGTCAAATATAGAAATTCTGCAACGGTTTCAAAATAAACTTCTCCGCAGAATGATTGGCGCGCATCCCTATGTGCGGAACTCTGTCATCCATAGAGATCTAGCTGTTCCGTCAGTTAAGAGTGAGATCCGGAAGTACGGTATTCGGCACTGCTCCAGGCTGGAAGCACATCTAACTAATTTAGCCCCCAACCTGCTGGACATTAGTACCCATACAAGACGTCTTAAAAGATCTCACCCTCTAGACTTACAATTTAGACCAGAGATGGACTGGTGATTCGTCCCTTAGGACTGAAAAGGTGAAACTTATCGTAACCCCCCTGTCATATTCAATACCTATTATATATTATTGTCCATCTGGACAGATTGCAAATAAATATATGCCCAAAAAAAAAAAAAAACTTTTAAAATGTAACTCCATCGTAAATCTCAAGACGTACAAACTCCATGGCCAACCGGATTTCCGTGAAGGTCGTTGAAAATCGGTTGTTGTGTCACAAAACATCGAGGGTGTACGTGAATAGATAGTGCAAGAGCGACAAGTGACACATCGTGAGATGGAGAGAATCTTGGATATTAGTTCCACTTTCAAATTCCATTTCGCATGAACTCTTAGTTGTAAAAAAGGTTTGTTTTCGTTGGATACCTCATAATTTATCAATCGTTCAATAAAATCATGACAGGTGGTAAATCATGGATATATGCGTTTGAGCCGGAAACTAAACAGCAATCAACCGTACGGGTTGGATTACGAAGCATTTCCAAGGACGTGGTCGCCTGTTTCTCTAGGAATTCGCAAAACCAACGAGCTCTCGCACGTCTCGGCAATTAAGTGCAGTCAAATCATCGTATTGATGACTCATCCGCCCTACAATCCTTGACTTGGCACCCAATGATTTCCTTTTATTCCCTCACATCAAAAAAAAACAACTGCGTGGCCAACGATGTTTCGGATGTTCTAGTGGAAGTAAGTCTTAATGGATCACACTGAGCAGAGAATTTTGAAAACAAGAAACTCCGAGAAACTGGACTTACTTCCTTATAATTTAACGTCACCTACAAAATGAACATTCAATGGATCTTCTGGGCTTCTCTTCCGGAGACCCTTATACCTAAAGAGCTTCAATTTTCAACATAGCCGTCTTTTTCAAATAAGTATTAAATTTCGGGGCATTCATTTTAAAAATAATAGAGTTACATATTTGTGATCGACCGGGTAGTTCCCATAGGAAGCTACATACATGAGTCGTCCTATCGGGATGATTCCGAGAATCAATTCCTGCAGCAAAACGAAGATGAGAAGCTGTGATCCAGACAGACTGACAGGGCTAGATCGATTCCTCTATTCATGCTGATCAAGAATATATATACTTTATATAGTTGGAGATGCTTCCTTCTGTGCGTTCTCTATTTAACAAAAAACTAGAAAGATGGACTAACTTCGTCAGTGCCGAAGTTCGTATACCCTTGCAGATTTTCTCTATATAATTCACCAGAAACATTATTGTAAATTAAACATACCAAATTTACAAATTTAAAATTTTGAGCTTGAGGAAAAAAATTTATCATACAAAATTTTTTTTGTACGGTTCTGATAAAACTTGATTGAAGTATTAAGAAGTATATTAAACTCATAAATATCAAATTTCGTGGCATTCGGTTGAAAAACAACAGAGTTATTGAGGATAAACCTTGTTCATGACCGATCGTTCCTATGGGAGCTATATGATATAGTCGTCCGATCGGGATGATTCCGAGATATACAATGCCTGCAGTAAAAAGGAGCCTATGCTGAAAATCTCAGCTCTGTAGCTCTTATGGTCTCGGAGGAGAAGCTGTTGATCCAGACAGACGGACTGACGGTCAGACGGACAGACGGACAGACGGACATGGTCATATCGACTCGGCTATTCATGCTGATCAAGAATATATATACTTTATATAGTCGGAGATGCTTCCTTCTGTGCGTTGCAAACTTCTGACCAAAATTAATATACCCTCTGCAAGGGTATAAAAATGTGTTGAACACATTGTCAGAGAACAGTATTCTACAATGAACAATGCCTGTGTTATTTATTTTAATTCAATTAGAATAAACAAATTTTCCTTTGTTGCATATGGATACTGCAAAGATCCATCTTGCACCAAATTTTAATTCAAAGGGGCCCTTCGATGGTAACATCCAAGTTTTTGCTTCTAGTGTGGAAATTAATCAAACAATTAATTTAAAAAAATTTACAGTGCAGAGCTACTAATCGCTTTCTTAAAAAACAAGAGTTAAACTAGAAAGATGGACTAACTTCGGCCATGCCGAAGTTCGTATACCCTTGCAGATTTTCTCTATATAATTCACCAGAAGCATTATTGTAAATTAAACATACCAAATTTACAAATTCAAAATTTTGAGCTTGAGAAAAAAAATTTTTCATACAAAATTTTTTTTTGTACCGATTGTTCCTATAGCAGCTATATGATATAGCCAACCGATTCTGATAAAACTTGATTGAAGTATTAAGAAGTATATTAAACTCACATATATCAAATTTCGTGGCATTCGGTTGAAAAACAACACAGTTATTGAGGATAAACCTATGGGAGCTATATGATATAGCAAGCCGATTCAGATCAAACTTGGTTGAAGTATCAAGAAGCATATTAAACTCACAAATATCAAATTTCGTGTCATTCGGTTGAAAAAGAATAGAGTTATTGAGGATAAAACTTATTCATGACCGATCGTTCCTATGGGAGCTATATGATATAGTCGTCCGATCGGGATGATTCCGAGATATACAACGCCTGCAGCAAAAAAGAGCCTATGCTGAAAATTTCAGCTCTGTAGCTTTTATGGTCTCGGAGGAGAAGCTGTTGATCCAGACAGACGGACAGACGGACATGGTCATATCGACTCGGCTATTCATGCTGATCGAGAATATATATACTTTATATAGTCGGAGATGCTTCCTTCTGTGCGTTGCAAACTTCTGACCAAAATTAATATACCCTCTGCAAGGGTATAAAAAAAGCCGCACAGCCTTTCAATAATTGAATAAAGTAAGAACTTTGGTAAGGAACGACCAAATGATAAATAAACATTTATAGAAATATCAAATCGGAGGCAAATACTAAAAACGATTTTGATAAAAATGCATTCAAAGACGCGTACGACATGTTATGTAATGGATATTCCCATTACATTCAACATTTGTCGACGAAGATTGAAGTTTTTTTATGGAACATTGACCATATACGGCTGTTCCAAAAACATATTAATAAGCATATAGACGATACAGGTTGTGATGTGAGACCAATTCGAATTGCAAAAAAACGAATGTTGCTTTACTCTTTGGTAGCACACTTTCCTGAAATGAGTTTAACGTACGGATTGGCACATGCAGTTCTTTCCAATCACTCAATCACTTCCGTCATAGGTCGCTTTTTATGCGATTTAAATGAATCTTGCGCAAAAAATAAGTTACACACACAATGCATACAATAAGTTGCAAACGGATTATAGCTGATGTTAGCTTCGCCATTATTGGCGCTATCCTTAAGGAGTACTGTGGTTTAACTCTTATAGAGTATAATGAAATGTGTTTTCAATTTCTCTATAATAAAAATGCCGACTATCCAAAAATATGCGTATAGTTCTGCACAAGCCATTATGCAAAGATAATGTGTGCTGATATTGATAGCACCGTTTGCTTGCATAATATCAAACTTAGAGGTTTTTTAAGAAATGCTATGGGAGTGGGATATAACATTTCGCAAATAAATGACTTGGAAAATTGGTTTAAATATTAAGTAACCATTCTTCTATCCCCTACCATGAACGAAATGGCTCGTAATGCATTCTTATATTTTACAAATGATCGTCCAATTGCTTTTAATTTGGGCGATCATGAAAATAAAATTGTCTTTAATAAGAGACATTGTGAGGATAACAAAATAAATCTTCCCAATTGAATTGAAAATTGAATTGGGAAGACTTATCAGAGAAATGGATAAACTTACGAATTCTGTAGTGAGACAAGTTGAACTTGCTCATCCAGAAGGCTTTTCGCCAATTTTGCATGGTACTACTATTAAAACAAGACCTAATAGACGTACATGAAATTCAAAGTCAGTTTTAACTGAAATGCCTAATAAAATAGAAAGATGGACTAACTTCGGCCGTGCCGAAGTTCGTATACCCTTGCAGATTTTCTCTATATAATTCACCAGAAGCATTATTGTAAACATACCAAATTTACAAATTCAAAATTTTGAGCTTGAGAAAAAAAATTTTTCATACAAAATTTTTTTTTGTACCGATTGTTCCTTAGCAGTTATATGATATAGCCTACCGATTCTGATAAAACTTGATTGAAGTATTAACAAGTATATTAAACTCACATATATCAAATTTCGTGGCATTCGATTGAAAAACAACAGAGTTATTGAGGATAAACCTTTGTACTGCTGACCATGGCATTTCAGTACAAAACATATATACATACGTATATCTCCGATATTTATTGGCCGATTTCGGTCAAAATCGGTCAGATGGTACATATTGGCTATAGAATTGGGTCTACTAATAAATACTAAATAAATACTGTAGCTTTAATAGAACTCTAGTTATAGTTTTTTTTCTAATTTGCGGGGGCGGACGTGGGCGTGGCAAAAAATTGAAACAAACTTGATCTGCCTGCACACTATACGGATCTACAATTTGGTTGCTCTATCTTTTATAGTCTCCAAGATCTCGATGTGCATACAGACAGACGGACAGACGGACAAATCTCAATCGACTTCTCTATTGATACTGATCAAGAATATATATACTTTATGGGGTCGGAAAATTTTCCTTCTGTCTGTTACATACATTTTAGCGACTTTAATATACCTTGTACCCTATGGGTACAGGGTATAAAAATTGCATTGCATCCCAATATATTTTTATTTATTTATTTAGAGCTAACTTATAATTGAAATTATAGGCTAGCGTGTGTTTTTATGGCTATGGCAGCGTTGGCCTTCAGCTCGTGCTTGTCTAGGTCTAGGTCAAAGATATTTACATAGATTGTTTTCTTAGTTTTAATTTAGTGTTAACTTATTGTATGTATGAGTGATGTTAATGTTTTACATGTTTTATATGTTGTGGTACAGGTTTGTGTTTTTTAGGTATTGTAGAATTTTTAGCGTGTTTGTGGGTGTGAGGTTTGAGAGCCATTGAAGTGGGTTGGTGTTATTAAATATTGCAAGTCTTTGTGTTTCGAAGGAGTTGCAGGATGCTAGTATGTGTTCTATTGAGATGTTTTGGTTGCAATATGGGCACGTTCTGGGTGTACGGTCAATGTAGTATTTGTGGGTAATCTTTGTGTGTCCGAGTCTAAGTCTTGTTATTTTGATTTGGTCTTTGCGTGCAAGAGAAAGTGGGTTGATTTTGAACAGGTGGTAGCTGTTGTGTTTGCTGTGATTTGTATTTTTGTACCAGGTGGAGGTTTATGATAGATAGCTGTGTAGTTTAGATTGGTGTGTTTTTTAATGTATTTCAATATGTCTTTTATGTTATAGTTGTTTTTAATTATTAGAGGTTCTTTGGCTGCATTTTTGGCGGCGGTATCTGCCTGTTCGTTTCCTAGTTTTCCTACGTGTCCGGGTACCCATAGCAGTTTGAATTTTGGGAATGTTGCTTGTAAGGTGTTGCGTATGAGTGAGCTGTAGTAATCGCAGATATTTGCGTTGTATATTGCGTTTATGGCGGATAAAGAATCTGAGCATATGCAGTATTATCCCTTTTCGCTTTTGAAAATTTCTAGAGCTTCTGCGATTGCAATCGTTTCGGCAGGAAGAAGGCTCGACTTTATGTGCGTTCCTTCATATGTGATGGCAAGAGTGGAAGTTGAGTAGGATTGGGAACCGTCGGTATATACATATATATGTGTATTTGTTGCTATCTTCTGATTTCTTTGCTTTGAATTTTGCCCGGTATATTTCTGGAGATGTGTTATTTTTGCAGAGATTTTGTAGGGTTGTGTCAATGTTTATCTGTTGTGTGTTCCAGGGTGTTGTGCTTTGGGGACGGGGGGTAATGGGCTGGTAGGGTAAGTTGTGGGTTTTGCTGTATTCTATTATATTGTCTATTGTAGAATTGTGTTTCTGTTTATTTGGAGGTCGGTATGCTTTAAGTATTCTAATGATAGGAGAGTTTTTGGCTGTGAGCAGGGATTTAATAAGGTTGGCAGTCATGAGTTCTCTTCTATCCTCTAATGTGGCAACGCGTGCTTCGTAGAGGATGTTTTGAGTGGGAGTTATTCTGAATGCTCCGAGAGCAATTCTGAAGCCTGTGTTAATAGCGGATTTGATAGTGCGTAAGTATGTTTTTGGGCTATTACCGTATATGGGGAGTCCGTAGTCTATTTTGGCGATAAGGATTGCTTTGACTATGTCAGCCAAGGTAAGGGATAGTTTGGAGCACATAGGGAGGCTTAAATGGGGCTGTGACTTATGCCGAGAAGTTGAAATAGAAATGAGGGTTTTCATGAGGCAGACCAGGGATGGATTCAAAAAACTGTCCACTGGTTTTCGTAAGCTCTGTGATGAGTTTAACGCTATGGAAGCAGAATTCAACAATTATAAGTTGTTGAATGAGTCTCCAAAGCGTAAGAAAACCAGTGCGCGTAATCCTTCCATGCATCTGCCTGTCCCCAATTTGAACTCGGCCAGAGCACCACATTCTCCATTGCTACAACCACACCCACCGCAGCTTATTTCGTTTACTACTCCCGTTCCGCAAGGCGATCGGAAAGATGAGGCTGTTTCCATTTCTCCAGGAAATGGTCTCCCTTTACAGGCGAATAAAGCTGTAGTTTCCGATATGTCTGGGCATATATCCAACATAGGGAATATTGCCAATAGGGATCCTGTCAGAGGCCTACATACGGACACTCTGATTGAATCTGCTGCGGTTATAAATGCCGTGGTGGATCCCATGTCTGGTCTCGTAGACCCCTAACAGGTGTTCCTCCGAAGAAACACATATTTGTTTCTAGGCTGGTGGTTCAAAAAACTAATTTCGTCCCTTTGTCTGGCCTATCAGAATGTAAGAGGACTTAAATCTAAGCTTCCTAGACTATATGTAGATAGTTTAGTATTTGATTTTAATATTTTAGCTTTTACAGAGACATGGTTAAAACCTGATATTAGCGATGCATCTGTTCTTTCTTCAAAATTTTCAATTATTAGGCGTGATCGGACCAATCGCGTAGGTGGAGGAGTTTTGATAGCAGTTGACTCTACCTTACCCTCTGACATTATTCATTCTCCTGAATTTCAGGAAATTGAGTTTGTTGGTGTTAAGGTTAGACTCAAGTCGTTTTCCGCCTACGTAACATGTTCCTACATTCCGCCACAATCCGACATGTCAGTATATAACAAACATCTAGAGTCAATTCAATATGTTTCTTTTTTGCTATCAGATAGTGACATCTTAATTGCTCTTGGTGATTTTAATTTGCCTGAAATTCAATGGTCACCTTCAGATGAATCTGATATTTGTGATTGATTCTTCCAACTGCGTTGTTTCTAGAACTGACCCTCTAGTCCTCCCGGAAGATAAATTTCACCCCACTTTAGAATTGACTATTGATCTATCTTTTCGAGCACCAATTGTTGGTGTTAATACAAAGCCTAGATCACGTAACTTTCATAAAGCCAACTTTCTTAAATTGAATGAGCTTATTCGTTCAACAGATTGGTCTCCTTTATACAATTGTTCAGACATGGATCTAGCTATTTCTATTTTTTACAATACTCTCGTTTCGCTTCTGAGGGTTTGTGTCCCCTGCAGGGTGCCAGTGTTGTCTCATCGACCCCCCTGGTTTTCTCGTGAGTTATCTAACTTAAAGAACGTGAAATCGAGATATTATAAAAAGTACAAGAAATCATGTCGTCCCTCTGATTTCGCTCGTTATATAGTCGCACGCTCGGATTTTATGAGGCTTAACACGCAATGTTATAAGAATTACCTTCAGCGTTGCAAATTTGAGTTCTCACAAAATCCGAAATTATTCTATAGCTTTGTCAATTCTAAACGTAAGACGTCCGTCCTTCCATCCCGAATTTCTTTTGAAAATAATACTGCGGACACTGATCAAGAAATTGCTGATTTGTTTGCTGATTTTTTTAAAACAACTTATTCCTCCACGGAATATCGAGCGAATCTTTCGTATCCTTACCAGTTAAAAAAGTCTAATTGTATCTATAATCCTTTGATTGATGAAAGTTCGTTACTTAGCGTGCTTAATTTAGTAAAACCAGTGTACTCTCCTGGCCCCGATGGGATACCAGGCTGTGTACTCAGATTTTGCGCAGAGGCTCTATGTAAGCTAATTTTAAATCTTTTTGTATTGTCCGTTAACTCTTCAACTTTTCCATCTATTTGGAAGAAATCCTATAACATTCCTCTTTATAAGAATGGTAGGAAATCCGATGCAACAAACCAGGGACGGACGCAGGGGGGTGGTCCAGGGGGTCTCGAGTCTTTATGTATGCGGATGACGTTAAGATTTGTCTTAGTTTTAAGGACATGGCATCCCCATTTCGGTTGCAATCTGACCTTCACAACTTCGACTCTTGGTGTGGACTTAACTTGCTTAACCTCAACACTTCCAAATGTAGTGTATTAACTTTTTTCAGAAATACTCCACAGATTGTGACATATTTTCTTAATAATAGTCCTTTAAAACGCCTCGATGAGATAAATGACTTGGGTGTCCTTATGGACCGAAAGTTATCTTTTAAGTCTCATATTTCCACTACTTTCGGCAAAGCTATGGGAGTTCTAGGGTTTGTAAAAAGATGGTCAAAGGAATTTAATGACCCTTACACAACCAAAATTCTCTTTACTTCATTGGTCCGTCCTATCCTTGAGTATGGATCTTGCATATGGGCACCTCAATATGATTTACACCAAGCAAGAATTGAATCTGTCCAAAAGCAGTTCCTACTCTTTGCTCTTCGTGGTCTGAACTGGGATCGCAATATCAATTTACCATCGTACTTTAGTAGACTTCTTTTACTTAACCTACCTTCTCTAACTAACCGTAGAGTAATGCTTGGCGTGATCTTCATCCACAAGCTCCTTAATGGTGATATAGACTCGCCTGAGCTATTGAGCCGCGTAGCTTTATCTGTTCCTTGTAGACCTACTAGAAATTTCATACCTCTATCACTTCCACGCTGTTCTACTAACTATGCTATGCATGAACCTTTTCGAGTCCTTTGTTCTGATTACAAACGCCTTTCCAGTGTAATCAGTTCTGAGCTCTCTCTTCCTTTACTAAAAACTTCTATCTTAGCTTATTTAGTTCGTAACTAGATGTAGAATTCGTTTATTTGTCTGTGTTTCGTGATCTTGTTCCCGCGTCTCGAGCCGTACGTTATGCGGTATGCGCCCCTCGTTCGGTTGGGCAAGAGGTGTGGGCACTTAGTGCACCCGTTGGGATTCGCGCGAAAAAAAAAAAATGTCTAGCAAGGTGGATGTGTTGCAGTTAAATTTTTGGCTTGATAGGCATTTTATTATGTTAGTTGCTTGTTTGAGGTTGCGTGTGAGATTTTCTACGTGAGTTTTCCATCTGTATTTGTTGTTGAAATACAGGCCAAGTATTTTTATTGCTGTCTCGTTATACCCTTGCAGAGGGTATAATAAAATTGGTCAGATGTTTGTAACGCATAGAAATAAGCGTTTCCGACCCCATAAAGTATATATATTCTTGATCAGCATCGAAAGCCGAGTCGATATGACCATGTCCGTCTGTCCGTCTGTCTGTTTCTACATACTTAATCGATCTTAAATTTTGAGCTACGTGAATAAAAGTCATATCATTCTGTCCGTTGATGTTTCAAGCAAATCAAGTTTAAAGATTGGTCGGATCGGACAACTATAAGTTATAGAAAAATAGGAAAGATCAGAGGTACCTCGGTCAAAATGTGAGTTGTTCAAAACAGTTCTTGTGAGAAAAACTTTTTGTTTTTTAAGATACAATCTCAACCAAATTTGGCACATCAGATGACAATTTATACAATTTTACACCTTACCAGCAAGTTTGATTCAGATCGGATAATAAACACCGACATAAATCAATGAAATCAATAATCAACCCCATTTTATATTTTTTATTTTTTAATAAATAATAAAATACTATATGTTTGCATATGCAGCCAATTAAATGCGTACACAAACAATATACATGGAAACATACAAACATACATACATACATATAAGTTAATAACATATAAATCAATGACCCGCTGCAACGTGCCAGGCCCAAAGTGCTGACCTAAGGTCTGCAATGCATCCGCTCAAGCTCAAAACAATTCTCAAGAAAGTTCCGAAACAACACGCGCATCCGCCGACGCTGCTGACACTGCTGCCGCTGCCGCCGCCGTTTGCTTATTTAAACTTTCAAATTTGTAATAATTTTCAGTTTCAATTTTATAATTAAATAAATAAGTCGCATCGCTGCGATATAAGAAAACCAACTAACAACTTGTTTTTTAACTGGCGCCCGAGCAGGGACCAGCGCGCGCGAGAGAATAACAAATTCTAAGTGTAAAAAGGAGTAACAACATAACTACAAACAGTCTATACGTTACTACCTCCGCTGGCCGATATTTCTTAATAGTGAAACTCCGCGATACTAAAATAAACTATTTTTTTATTGTGACTATTAATGAAACAAAAACATTAAACACACGAAATAAAAATAAAAGTGTGAGCACGATAACAACACAATTGTTAAGTGCTAAGCAGCTAACGACTAGACTACAAGACCCGTTCCTAGTCTACCACCGGAGAAGGTGAAGATCTCGGAACCCAAGTAAGGAAACTAAAAAGGATAAATTCTGAACTTCCGCGGAGGATGTCAACAGCTGTATTTTTACTGTAAGCTAAAAATAAAAATTAAAATTAAGAACTAAAGAAAAAATTCATTTAAATAAAAAAAAAAAAAAAAAAAGAAAAAAAACTCAACAAATATTACTAAACAATTGATCAAAAAATTATTAATGTTAGTTAAATTTTGAAAAGAGAAAATATTAAGTTTAAAGTAAAGAAAAAATCATTTAAATAAAAAGGAAAAAGAGAAAAAAAAAAACAAAAATTAAATAAAAAAGCAAAAAAAAATTATTAATGCTATTAAATCTTGGAAAAATATTAAGTCTAAAGTAAAGAAAGTTAAATCTTGGAAAAAAATTAAGTAAAGAAAAATTATTCAAATATAAAGAAAAAAAAATATATAAAATTAAAAATTCGCAATTTAAAATTTCAAAATATAATTTAAACAATTTTTACAAAAATATAAGATAAAAAATTTTTCTTTAAAAAAATATAAGATAAAAATCCAAATCATGGCAAATACAAATAATTTGATAAGACCTTCATTGTTGTCCGATGAAGCATCGACTTCACGCCCACCTCCTCCTACTAACACCCAAATGAACATAGATCAACTAACACAACTAATTTCTAAAATCGTAGTCGACACTCTAAAACATAATAACATTACTGAAACATGCAAACCTACTTCATGCCCTTTTGATGTCCCAGATATAACTATTAGTCCCGAATATAGTAATAGAATTTCCGAATTAGATAAAGTCCCAGATATAGTAAAAGGATTAAGAGAATTTAATGGAAATCCAGGTGAATTTAGTTCTTGGAAGAAAAGCGTAGACAGAGTAATGGTAACCTATGCAGGTCAAGAAGGCAGCCCTAGGTATTTCGGTATCCTACACACCATACGAAATAAAATAGTCGGACAAGCAGACACCGCTTTAGAATCCTATAATGTTCCACTTGAATGGAATGCAATTTCTAAATGCTTGACTTTACACTATGCTGATAAAAGAGATATAACAACCCTAGAATATCAGATGAATGGACTGACCCAAGGTAATCAATCAGTCGAAGAATATCATTCAGCAATTTATAAACACCTGTCGCTTATCCTCAATAAAGTAGGTTGTATGGACATAGCTAAAGAATCCGAACGACTGTTGACCGAGGTATATCGTGACAAAGCACTCAACACTTTTATCAGAGGACTTAATGGTGATCTTTCTAGACTTCTAGCAATCAAAGAGCCCACCGACCTACCTCAAGCTCTTCACTTATGCCTCAAATTAGAGAATCAAAAATATGTCGCTTCTCAAGTTAACCACAAAGGTCAGCCACAATTGTTCCGATCCCCACCAATAATTCAGTACAATAACCCTCGTCTTCCAATACAATCTCACAGACCACAGCCATAACCGGCACTACCCATAAGATATAATCAATATCCTAGCTTCCCGCAAAATAGAATGACTTATAATGGACAACAATTCGTCCAACAACCCAACTATAATTTTCTCAAAGCACCCCCTCGTCCACTCGGACCAAAACCTCTCCCTCGTGCTGAACCAATGGACGTAGATAAATCAATACAATCGAGGCAAATTAACTATGCTAACCGACCGAATTTCGACTTCGGTAAACGTCCACCTTATAATTCCACTCAAGAATTAAAAAGACCTCGAAATTTTAACATAGAATCAGCCCAGGAAAATAAAGATCTAGCACAACCAGAGGAAACATACTCGACAGATAACCAGCAACATGACACTGATTATTATACAGAAGTAGAAAATTTTGCAGACAATTCTCCAACTGAGGATGAATATTGGGGTAATGACGAACCAACTGAACACTCTGACATACATTTTTTAGAATAAAGTCCTCCTCACTTCCATATATTGAATGCAAGCTTGGAGGAGGAAAGATTTTAAAAATTTTAATCGATACAGGCTCAAACAATAATTACATTAAACCTGAACTAGTATCAAAACCAAAAAAAACATAGAACCATTTGAAGCAATCTCCGTAGGCGGTAACGTCAAAATAACAGAACACATAGAAGCAAATTTATTTGACATAAAAGACATAAAAATAAAATTTTTCATATTACCCACCTTAAAATCATTTGACGCCATCCTAGGCAACGACAGCCTTAAGCAATTGAATGCAGTAATCTTCTCTAAAGAAAAATTCATGACTCTTAAAAACAGACTCAACATCCCAATTAAAGAAAAATTAATACAAGCAGTTAATAATCTAACAATCAGAACCGAACACATGACCAAAGAACAAAAAATTAGTATTACAAAACTGACAAAAAAATTCGCAAATCTATTTGCAAAACCAAATGACAAACTTTCTTTCACTACCTCTGTAATAGCAGAAATCAGAACCACCACAGACGCTCCAGTATATTCCACACATTATCCATACCCCATGTCTCTACAACAAGAAGTAGAAACACAGATCCAAAAATTACTAGACGACGACATAATTAGACCTTCTCACTCTCCTTATAACTCTCCAGTTATTGTAGTCCCAAAGAAATTGGATGCGTCTGGAGAAAAAAATACAGATTAGTCATTGATTACAGAAAATTAAATTTCGTAACCATCGCTGATCGTTACCCGATTCCTGAAATCAATGAAGTTCTAGCCCAGTTAGGAGACAATAAAATTTTTTCTGTTCTTGATTTAAAAAGTGGCTTTCACCAAATCCTATTAAAAGAAAAAGACATAGAAAAAACCGCCTTCTCCATAAAAAATGGAAAATATGAGTTTAAACGACTCCCCTTCGGTTTAAAAAATGCTCCTTCAATTTTTCAAAGAGCCCTAGATGACATACTTAGAGAACATATAGGGAAAATTTGTTACGTCTATATAGACGATATAGTTGTCTTCAGCAAAGATGAAAGTGCCCATCTGGCTCATCTTGAGACAATATTTCACACGCTTCACAAAGCAAATATAAAATGCCAGATAGATAAGTGTGAGTTTTTTAAAACTAAAGTAGAATTCTTAGGTTTTGTCATATCGGACAAAGGAATAGAAACTAACAAAAAAAAAGTAAAAGCCATAGTTAACTACCCAGCTCCCACCACACTTAAAGAACTTCGGTCATTTCTTGGCCTATCCGGCTATTATCGCCGATTTATCAAAGACTATGCCAAACTAGCCAAACCTCTCACCTCATTGCTACGCGGTGAAGACGGCAGAATTTCGAAGCAAGCTTCAAGTAAGAAATCAATCAAATTTGACTCAGTTGCACTCGAGGCATTTAATAAATTAAAAAGTTCATTGATATCAGACGATATCATTCTCAAATATCCCGACTTCAAAAAAGAATTCCATTTGACTACCGATGCTTCAAATTACGCAATCGGTGCAGTTCTGTGCCAAGACGGACATCCCATCTCATTCTTATCTAGAACATTGTCAAAAGCAGAAGAAAATTATGCAACAAATGAGAAGGAAATGCTTGCCATTATTTGGGCTCTCAGGTCCCTCAGAAATTACCTCTACGGTAACTCAAAAGTCAAAATATTTACAGACCACCAACCTCTCACACACTCCCTTAGTAGTTGGCATGGGAACGCCAAAATTAAACGGTGGAAGGCATTATTAGAAGAATACGATTATCAGCTAGTTTACAAACCAGGAAAAGAAAACATAGTGGCGGACGCATTGTCCAGAGCCCAAATCAATTCAATGACAGCAACAGTCCACAGTGCAGATAGCTCAAGCCATCTGCTCATTCCCAGTATAGAAGTCCCTATAAACGTTTATAAAAATCAAATCATAATAGCAAAAGATGAAAAAGAACAATATGATTTCAGCATACCCTTCCCCACCTTCCACAGACACTACATTACTAAAGAACAATTTACAGAAACTGACCTTCTCAACTTATTAAGAAAATATTTAAATCCATCGGTTATAAACGGAATTTATACGACAGAAGATATCATGGGAAAAATACAAAATATTTTCCCGACCCAGCTCAACACTTTCAAAATAAGATTCTCTCAAAAGAAAATAACGGACTTAGAGAAAGATTCAGATCAAGAAGAAGAAATTTTAAAAACCCACAATAGAGCACATAGAAATGCACTAGAAAACCAAAAACAGATTGCAGAGAAATATTATTTTCCTAAAATGAAAGAAAAAATCCAAAATATAATAAAACAATGTAGAATCTGTAAAGAAGAGAAATATGATAGACGACCAACAAACCCGAGTTTAAAAGAAACACCGATTCCCGAATATCCAGGGCACATCATCCACATAGATATCTACTCTACCGAAAAACATCTAGTACTGACCGCAATAGACAAATTTTCGAAACTTGCTCAGGGCAGAATTATAAAATCCAAAGCAATAGAAGATATTAGACAACCACTACACGACATTCTATTCTATTATGGAGTACCAAAATTCGTAGTAATAGACAATGAAAAATCACTCAATTCAGCTTCTATTTCCTTTATGATGAAAGACCAACTCCACATAGAAATTTTTAAAGTACCACCCTATAAAAGTTCAGTAAATGGACAAATAGAACGACTACACTCTACCCTATCCGAAATAATGAGATGCCTTAAAAGAGAAGGCATAGACAGAAACTTTGCAGATCTTCTATACAGGGCTATCTATGAATACAACAGTTCCATTCACTCAGTTACCAAGCAACGCCCACTAGATATATTCTTTAGCAGAAAAATTACGACAGACCCCGCACAATATGAACAAGCTCGCAAAAATAATATCACAAGACTAAAAGAACAACAAAACAAAGACCTTAAATACCACAATCAATCCCGAAAATCAATAAAAATATACAAACCTGGACAGACAATTTTCGTAAAAATCAATACACGTTTAGGATCAAAGCTTTCTTCTAGATATAAAAAAGAAATAGTTAAAGAAGACAACAACACAACCATAAAAACAGAATCAGGAAGAATAGTACATAAAAGTAATATTAAAAACGATTTTTCTCAACAGGATACTGGGATTAATCCCAATACAGGCGCGAGTGGAAATGACTAACTATACGAACAGCCATATACTCACACTCAATAACGGATTCGGAAAAATCTCCACCTCCTCTACTAGAATAATCCATCTCATAGACTTAATACAAATTAAAAATGCGTTACACAATCTTGAAAAACACATAGATACAGAATTAAGATCCTCGGATCTATATCACACTTTACATTTTGAAATAGAACAGTCTAAATCTATATTTCATTCTTTATTGTATCAAAATAAAACTAGACAGACAAGATCAATAAATGTTCTAGGCACAGCCTGGAAATTTGTGGCAGGCTCTCCTGACCATGATGACCTAGTAGCTATAGAAAGTAATTTAAATAACCTTATCCAAAATAATAACAAACAAACAATCATCAACACACAATTTCAAGAACGCATAAACAATCTAACACGAATTAACAACGTACTAACCAACGCCATTCAAAAATATTCTTTCCCTACTAACAATATAGACAGCAATATTCAAACACAAACACGTCTCGTTAAAGAAGAAATAATGAATATAAAATACGCCATACAATGGGCAAAATTGAATATTATAAATACCATGCTAGTAAATGAAAACGATTCTAAAGTAATACAAAATCAAATAAATAAAGCAGAAATAAATTTTTCAGTAGATGAAATGTTAGAATTTGCAGACATATCCATTTTACATAATGACACCATAATTCTTTACATCATTAAAATTCCCAATATTGAAAAAGAAAGATACGATAATCTTCTCATTAGACCCATAATTAGAGAGAACACAATTGTAAATCTACAATTTAAAGAAATATTCAAGTATAAAAATACCATGTTAGGATTAAGAACAGATTGTAAGAAGTATAAAAATGTAAAAATTTGTAAACAAAAAGATTTAGTAGACTTAAGATTCAATGATTGTATTCCCAGACTTTTATTAGGCAAAAATTCGGTATGCGACTACAGCAACGCAGACCACATCGAGAGCGTCGAAGAGATCCAAGATGACACCATTCTACTAAATAACTTTCAAGGCAAAATAAAATTCGAAAATATTGATAAAATTGTATGTGGCACATTATTGATAAAATACCACAATTGTTCGGTTATGATCAACAACCAAATATTTTCCAACATGGAAGAAACAGATCTGAATCCCGGCACACCGATAATACAGATATCGGCATCGGAAGATAAACGCTTACGTGTCCTTAGTTTAAAGACACTAGATAAGTTACAGATTAATAATACCAAACATTTGAACCTACTACAAACACATTCATCAACAAACAGCATAGTCCTACTAGGTCTGTCGATGGGCCTTATAATGCTAATTGTGTTTGTCTCAAAAAGACGATATGATAAAAAAGAAGTAATTCTACAAATCACCCCCGAAATTCCGGCAATCGAACAAAACAGCAAAGGAATTTCGACCATCTCTGAACATAGCCCGAACCTACAGTTTATCAATATGCCTTTCGCCTAGCAATTGTGGACAATTGTCCATCTAAGGGTGGAAGAGTTAATAACATATAAATCAATGACCCGCTGCAACGTGCCAGGCCCAAAGTGCTGACCTAAGGTCTGCAATGCATCCGCTCAAGCTCAAAACAATTCTCAAGAAAGTTCCGAAACAACACGCGCATCCGCCGACGCTGCTGACACTGCTGCCGCTGCCGCCGCCGTTTGCTTATTTAAACTTTCAAATTTGTAATAATTTTCAGTTTCAATTTTATAATTAAATAAATAAGTCGCATCGCTGCGATATAAGAAAACCAACTAACAACTTGTTTTTTAACTTAGAGAGCGAGAAGCTGGACGCTTGCAATGTATACCGAAATAGCGAGACAGTGAATTATAGGTTTGGTAGCGCAATAGGTAGAGATCGATTCTAGAAATGACGTGAGGCGGAGGTTCAAATCCGGCCGTTGGCAAACTCGAATTTTTTTTACTTTTTCTTTCTTTTTTTGGTTCAAATTTTTTTTAAATTTTATATTTCCAATTTTTAAAATATCTTGAATCCGATATGACGGAGAAAGTAATCAATTAATCTGCAGAGGTAGAACAAACTTCGGCAGGCCGATTTTTTTTTTTTTAATTTGTATTTGTCCTGTAGTTAGGGTGCAGTTGCAGTTTAGTTTTTTGCTGCAAACATGCATGTGTTTGCATTTAGTGTTGGAGAGCATAGCGCCTGAGTAATCGCCCCAGTTTGTTATTGTGCTAAGAATGGGGATTAGGTTAATATTTAAATTTTTCCTTTTTTTATACCCTTGCAGAGGGTATATTAATTTTGGTCAGAAGTTTGCAACGCACAGAAGGAAGCATCTCCGACTATATAAATATATATGACCATGTCCGTCTGTCTGGATCAACAGCTTCTCCTCCGAGACCATAAAAGCTACAGAGCTGAAATTTTCAGCATAGGCTTCTTTTTGCTGCAGGCATTGTATATCTCATCCCGATCGGACGACTATATCATATAGCTCCCATAGGAACGATCGGCCAGGAATAAGCTTTATCCTCAATAACTCTGTTGTTTTTTAACCGAATGCCACGAAATTTGATATTTATGAGTTTAATATGCTTCTTGATACTTTAATCAAGTTTGATCGGAATCGGACGACTATATCATATAGCTCCCATAGGAACGATCGGTCATAAATAAGGTTTATCCTCAATAACTGTTGTTTTTCAACCGAATGCCACGAAATTTGATATTTATGAGTTTAATATGCTTCTTGATACTTCAACCAAGTTTGATCTGAATCGGACGACTATATCATATAGCTCCCATAGGACCGATCGGTCATGAATAAGGCTTATCCTCAATAACTCTGTTGTTTTTCAACCGAATGCCACGAAATTTGATATATGTGTGTTTAATATACTTCTTAATACTTCAATCAAGTTTTATCAGAATCGGTTGGCTATATCATATAGCTGCTATAGGAACAATCGGTACAAAAAAAAATTTTGTATGAAAAATTTTTTTTCTCAAGCTCAAAATTTTGAATTTGTAAATTTGGTATGTTTACAATAATGCTTCTGGTGAATTATATAGAGAAAATCTGCAAGGGTATACGAACTTCGGCATGGCCGAAGTTAGTCCATCTTTCTAGTTTAGTTTTAATATAAGGTTGAAGTCGTCCGCGTATGCACTTAGGCTGATGTTCGGATGTTGGTCAAGAATTACTGTAAGTTTGTTATAGGTTATGACAAATAGAACTACAAAAAGCGGTGATCCCTGGGGGATGCCGTTGGGGATGGGGTGAAAAGTGGAGAAGGCTGTGCGTATGCGTACTGTTGTTTTACGGTTGGGCATGAAGTTTTTGACATAGTTTAGAATTTTTTCCCAGTTTTCCATTCTGTTAGGTGGTCGAGGATTGTGTGGATTCCTATTCTGTCGAATGCTCTAGCGAAGTCAAGGAAATAATGGATGTATGGTTTTTTTTGGAGATGTTTCTGGCTAGTAGATGGTCTACTAGAAGTAGACTATCTACAGCAGATTTCCCCTTTTTAAAACCAGTTTGACTGTTGTGGACAAGTTTGCTGTTATTTTGTCCAGGATTTTTGATAGGCATGGGTTGAGTGATATGGGACGGTAGGAGTCTAGTGAAGTTTTATGTGAATTGGGTTTTGATATTGGAATAGTTATGCTGTTCTTGTAGGCTTGGGGAATGAAGTTGTTTAGTATAGCGTACTGCTTATGCGTATTGTTTTTTTGTCGAGATTTTTTATCATTGTGTAGTTTATTCTGTCCAACCCAGGTGTGTTGCGTTTTAGCGTGTTAAGTGCTGCTCTAAATTCGATGAGGGTTATTGGCTTTTCTATATCTAATGCTCTTTTTTGGGAGGTATAGGTGTGATTGTGTATGTTGTTAAGTGATGTTTGCTTTGAGTCTGTGAATTTGGTTGTGAAGTTAAGATCGGACGCTGCTTCTGATAGGTGTTTGCCAAAAAGTTCTGCAATTTCTTGCTTGTTGGTGGAGTATATGTCTGTGTTAGGTTTGAGAATGCAGTAGATATGTTTTTGGGGGTTAAGTTCGCAAAATCTTCTAATATTGTTCCAAATTTTTTTAGGTGGTGTGTCTGGGGCTATTTGTTCGGTAAACTGTTTAGTGCAATTTGTTTTTGCTTTTTTCAGAGTTAGTCTAAAAAGAGCATTAGCTCTTTTAAACTGCAAGATGTTTTCTGTTGTAATTTCTCTTTTATGTCTGTGCCATTTTCTCCTTTTTTTCATTTTTTAGTGTTTGTAACTCCTTATTCCACCACGGGACATTGAGATTTCGAGTTACAGGGTGTGTTTGGGGAATTGTTTTGTGTGCGCTTGATATAATTATTTTGTGTATTGTGGCAGCTTCTTTGTTTATGTTTGTGCTTGTTGGTATCTTTGAGGAGTATTCTTCTGTTAATTTAGAGAATTGCGTCCAGTTTGCTTTGTCCGTGATAAAGTTAGGTTTGGCTGTGGTGTATTCTGTGTTTGTTGTCGTAGAGGTGAAAAGGGATATTATTATTGGGAAGTGGTCGCTTCCATAAAGATCGTCTTCTGTTTGCCATGAGCTGTCAATTTTCAGTATAGGGCTGCTAAAGGTTAGGTCGATGTTTGTTAGTGTGTTGTGGGTGCTGAGATGTGTTGGTGATCCGTCGTTTAGTAGGATGTAGTTTGATTGGGCGATGAATTTTTCTATAAGTTTTTCCCTAGCATTGTTGGCGTTTGAGCCCCAGTTTTTATGCCAGCTGTTAAAGTCACCAGTGACTAACGTATGTAGGTGTGAGTGAAGTTTCTAAAACGGCTTGGAGGTTATTTAAAGAAAATCTTTGATTTGGTGCAATGTATGCAGATATAACTCTAAATTTTTGTTTAGATGTGCATTCTACGCAAATTGCGTCAAAATCATCGTTGAGAATTATTTCTTGTGTTTGTAGGGGACTTGTGGATTAGTAATGCTACGCCTCCATAGGAGGGAGCGGTGTTTTTTGTTAACAATTGGTAGTTGGTAGGTATGGGTGTGTGGTGGCTATTTATTTTATGGGTTTCTTGTAAGGATATGATGTGTGGTGTTTGTTTAGTTATTAATATTTGGAGTTCGCTGTAGTTGTTAAGATATCCGTTTATGTTCCATTGGACGATTTTAATGGTCATTTAGGTGGGTGTTGCTCTTTTTTTTTTTTTTGAAATAAGAAAGGTTGTTACCGTGTTTGTAGTAACTACAGCGTATAAAACTGTTTTTTGTTAGTACTAAATGTTGTCGCTATCGCTATTACTTTCGTGCTTCTTCTTATTTAGGGTTTTTGTTTTTAATATGTTGTGTTTCGAGGGCTTAAGGTTAGTTGCTAGGGTGTTGCTTTTGTCTTTTGGGAAGATACGTAGCTTCAGCTCTTCAGATTGTTCGCAGGCTAGATTTTTAGTGCTGACGGGGTCATCTAGATCCATATCTTCAAAACAGCGGTTTGCTGGTGTGCATTTTGGTAGTGTTGTATTGTTGTCTGTGTGGGCTGTTGGCAGGTCATGAGATGTTTTGTTGTTAGTCGTTGGTGGTCTTGGGGGTTGTGTAGTTGTTGTACGATTTAATGTAGCTGTAGATCCATTTGGTGTAATTGTGTTGCTGTTTTGTTTTGGTGTTAGGTTGGTTATTGTTGAAGCATAGCTGTCTCTTAGTTGTTGAGTATGTCGGGTGTAGTATATGGTTAACGCTGTTTTGTGATCGACTTTCTCTGTTGTTTTAATCGCCACAAGTTCCTGTTGTTTGAGAAATGCTGGGCATTTTCGATCTAGTGGGCTGTGCTTGTATTCGACTTCTGGATTATTAATGCAATTAATGCAACTTTTATCATTGGTACAGGTTTCGTTTTCCATGGTGTGAGTTTTTTTGGAGCAGTTTTTGCAGATTTCCTCATGGTTAATGCATGTAGTTGTAGGGTGGCCAAAACGGAGGCATTTTCTGCATCTCAGAGGCATTGGGATGTTGGGGCGGACTATTACTTTCTCGTATCCGATTTTTATAGACTCTGGCACAGTATGCGATGCGAACGTGATTGTTATGAGTCCGGTTTCTACAAGTGTTTGTTCCTGTTTTTTAGTATTTTTCGCACTTCGGTTATGTTTTGTGATTTTAATTCGTTTAGTATTTCTGTTTCGTCGATGTTGCGTAACTCGTTGCTGTATATAACTCCTTTAGAAAGGTTAAGGGATTTGTGCTCAGAGGCTGTCACTTCTATATCTGCCATATTTTTCAGTTTAAGTAGTTTTATTGCTTGTGTGTAGTTTTTTGTTTTAACTAATAAAAAACCGGCGCGGGTTTTTTTGCAACTTTCTACTTCGCCTCCGCATGTGTAGTCTATTGATTTTTTAATAAGAAAGGGTGATACTTTTTCAAATGAAACGTTGTCTTTTCTGTTAATCGCGATATATCTTGGGTTGTCTAGGTTTGCATGTTTACTGTAAATTGGAGTTGTTGTAAGTCTGTGTATATCAGGCGGTTTGTCCATTGTTGTTGTTTTGGGGCTCGCGCCCTGCACTACGAAGTGTGTTTATTGTTTTTGTATTTTTTGTGTGTTTTGTATTTTCTTTTGTGCACTTGTTTGATGTTTGTTTGTTAGCTGGTGGGATTTCTTTGATTGCTCTTTCGGCACCTAGGTAAACGCAAAAGTAACACGTCTTGTCTCCGAGAGGCTTAGAGTGGAACTGGAGCATCCCAATATAAACTTTTATATTTTGAAGTGTAAAACTTTATTTCAAAGTGTACATGGCAGTAAATGTAATGGTTTCGTATACGATATTGAATTAGTAGATATTGTAACTTTAAAAAATGAGGCATGGTTAACAAACTTTATTGTTGATGCTGTCCTTACTGCTATCATTTTTGATCAGCATAATGACAGCATTAAGAATATTCCATGTCAAAGCGATTTGGCTGTATTTAATAATAAGGAAATAATTCAAAATGTCTTAGAAGAAGCTGCAGACATTGTTATTATTCCTCATTATTATAAGAATCATTTTTACATTTTTATACCCTTGCAGAGGGTATATTAATTTTGGTCAGAAGTTTGCAACGCACAGAAGGAAGCATCTCCGACTATATAAAGTATATATATTCTCGATCAGCATGAATAGCCGAGTCGATATGACCATGTCCGTCTGTCCGTCTGTCTGGATCAACAGCTTCTCCTCCGAGACCATACAGAGCTGAAATTTTCAGCATAGGTTCCTTTTTGCTGCAGGCATTGTATATCTCGGAATCATCCCGATCGTACGACTATATCATATAGCTCCCATAGGAACGATCGGTCATGAATAAGGTTTATCCTCAATAACTCTGTTGTTTTTCAACCGAATGCCACGAAATTTAATATTTGTGAGTTTAATATACTTCTTAATACTTCAATCAAGTTTGATCAGAATCGGACGATATAGTCGTATATAGCTGCTATAGGAACAATCTGTACAAAAAAAATTTTTGTATGAAAAATTTTTTTTCTCAAGCTCAAAATTTTGAATTTGTATATTTGGTATATATAATTTACAGTTATGCTTCTGTTGAATTATATAGAGAAAATCTGCAAAGGTATACGAACTTCGGCACGGCCGAAGTTAGTCCATCTTTCTAGTTTTTATTAATAAAGTAGAATTAGAATTTTTATTTCTAGATCCTTTTGGCCATTCAGATGTAGCGCAAACTTTTATAGTGTACTATAAAACGCTGCTCAAGGAATTCAAAAATGTTAAAATTGATCACGACATTCAAAAGGACTCATTTAATTGTGGTGTTTTGATATTACAATTTGTGAAATCCTTTCTTGAAAATGTGTCGCTGAAAAATTTAAAATCTCCTGCTATCTTTCGAAAACAGATGTTCGAAAAATTAGTTAACTGTAGTGATGCAGTACTAAACATTTGCCTGTGTATTTTGTGTAAAAGACTTCTTTGCGCCAAATGTGATGTATATTTATATGATACAACCTTTACAAATTTAATTTGTAAGCTTTGTCAGGCATTTTAAAATCAAATAATAAAAACAAAACTCTACCTTGTGTAGAAAAGTGGATAGGCCTATTGGGGAGACCACTCTAAAAAAAACGAGCCATAAACTCTACCTCAAGGTGGTGCGGAAAAGAGTTTTCAAAAAATATATAACATAATTAGTTTTACTGGATTACTGGTTTGAATGGCAATGGTTTCGGATAGTGTAAATCTTTGGATTACATCTGTTTATCAGATCGACATTTCTTTAAGGTAAGTTTGAAATCAAAAGCAACTCTCTGTAATTTAAAAAATCATTTTTATTATTCAGTAGCGATCTTACTCTCAATGAATGCTCATGTGACGTCGGACAGCGGAATTTTTATATAGGAATAAGCCAAGAATGCAAATGCAACGCAACTGTTAAGCGATATCCTTAAAGCAATAGATTCGTTAAAAGTGAAAATTATTCCACCAAATATTGAAATAAATATATTGGAAGACGGTTTTAAAGTCTATGTGGAAAAAATCTATATTTAGGATACGCATTTGAAAAAGAAGAAGAGTTCGCCATTAGAAATGTGTGTACCAACTTTACCATTGAGTTGATCAATTAACTAGCAAAAAGGTAATCTTGTTAAGCTTGTGTTTAATTTTTTCTAATTTAATTTTTTCTGCTTACATATTACCGGATAGCGTTTCAATTAAAAGAATAGTCCATTTATCAGTGGAAAATGTGTTGCGTGCCAATAAAGCTGATATATTGCCTATTGTAGAGTACTTTCGGTGGAGAAACATTGAGGATATAATGCAAAAATTTCAAAAACTTCATTTTGTAAAGTGGCACAACACTTCTGATTAAAGTTTTGGGCAGAGGCCCTTAAATTTACAGATGCCAGTGGTGTTCAAATATTCAGGGATTTGGCCGATTTTGCGTTGGAGATCATGTCTTTACCATGGTCAATCGCAGAGGTCGAGAGAATTTTCAGCCAAATTAATTTAATTAAATCAAACTTACGAAACAGGATGGAGATTAAAACACTGAATGCTATTTTAAATATTAGGTATGCCTTTTTGGAAATTCTCTTATATGCTTATTGGAATTTGTTTAATTTACAGATATGGTTTGCGCAGAACTGAAAAGTTCCGTGATGATTATATTTTTTTTCCAACAAAATATATAAGTATGATACATGGCAATGAAAAATACGGTTCGCATATTGATATTAACGTTGACCACATTGTTTCATTGTTGAACCCCAAGCAAAATAAAAATAAATTGAATGAATACCAAATTTAATGTCTAAATAATTGAGCTATTATTTTAACTATTTTTTTTATTTTTAGCTATTTCTATCTATTTTTCATCGTTGGTTCTGCTATTTTCAGGACTCAAAACCTGGCAACACTGACTCAAGGCGGTGAGAGACCCCACTTCAGTACCTGCCGACCGCTTAACCTTGTGGCAAAAACAACAACGATGGAAAATAGGAACAGCACACTGGAAGGAATCATCGCTATGCACAAAAACTGTAGACCAAATACAAAATTAGAATGTATTTTAATTCTATTTTTAGTTCTTTGCAGATATGTATATCTTATACACATTTTCCACAGCTTAAACAAATAATTGTCAATTTGGAAAAAAAAATTATTAGATTTATGTCTATGTTGAAATTGTTAGTTTAATGCAAAGTGCGCTAGTTTTCGGCTGCATTTCTTTTGTCTTTTGTATATTCTAAGGTTTTTATACCCTTGCAGAGGGTATAATAAAATTGGTCAGATGTTTGTAACGCATAGAAATAATCGTTTTCGACCCCATAAAGTATATATATTCTTGATCAGCATCGAAAGCCGAGTCGATATGACCATGTCCGTCTGTCCGTCTGTCTGTTTCTACATACTTAATCGATCTTAAATTTTGAGCTACGTGAATAAAAGTCATATCATTCTGTCCGTTGATGATGCAAGCAAATCAAGTTTAAAGATTGGTAGGATCGGACAACTATAAGTTATAGAAAAATAGGAAAGATCAGAGGTACCTCGGTCAAAATGTGAGTTGTTCAAAACAGTTCTTGTGAGAAAAACTTTTTTGTTTTTTAAGATATCTCAACCAAATTTGGCACATAGATGACAATTTACACAACTTTACACCTTACCAGCAAGTTTGATTCAGATCGGATAATAAACACCGACATAAATCAATAAAATCAATAATCAACCACCATCAGAAAAAGTATGTTTTTGTGAGAAAAACTTTTTTGTTTTTTTAAGATATCTCAACCAAATTTGGTGAACAGATGAGAATTATAATTTTACACCATATCAGTAAGTTTGAATCAGATCGGATAATAAAAACCGACATAAATCAATGAATCAACCCCTATCAGCATCAGTATGTATGCATATGCAGCCAATTAAATACGTTTATACATATTTGCTTTTATATATGCGTACACAAACAACATACATGGAAACATACAAACATACATACATACATACACATAGCGGCATAAGTCTACGTACAGCTGTTTTTTCAGCATAAAATTTGTATATTATAGGAAAAACTATGTTGCAATGCAATTCTTTTGTCCAAATTTTTTTATTGCCATATTCTTCAATATTTTTTAATATATATGCGAACACGTGCTTGAAAAAACTACAAGCTGAGTGCGAAACAGAAAGAGACAAAAAACTATTTGTATTGTGTTGTTGTTTTCTAGAATTCGTCAGAAAATTTAGAGATCGAGAAGCTGGACGCTTGCAATGTATACCGAAATAGCGAGACTGCGAATTATAGGTTTGATAGCGCAATAGGTAAAGGTCGATGCTAGAAATGGCGTGAACGGAGGTTCAAATCCGGCGTTGGCAAACTCGAATTTTTTCTTACTGTTTCTTTTTTTGGTTCAAATTTTTTTAAATTTTAGATTTCCAATTTTTAAAAGAGAAAGTAATCAATTAATCTGCAAGGGTATACAAGCTTCGGCACGGCCGAAGTTAGCTTCTTTGATATTTGTTTTTAATTCATAATTGAACACTTAACAATTTAAAAGAAAAATTTTTTAGAATTTTTCAATTCAATAACTTACAGTGAATAACATTAATATTCGGTTTTTTATTTTGTTCAACTTTAAACGCAAATAACTCTTCTAAAAATAAGTAAAACAGAAAAAGTTAAAATGGTAAGTTAAAGCTGGTTGTATTACCTTTTCATAGAGGTACAACAATATAATATTTATTTTAAACTAAAATATCAACTTCGGCCGTGCCGAAGTTTGTATACCCTTGCAGATTAATTGATTACTTTCTCTTTAAAAATTGGAAATATAAAATTTAAAAAAATTTGAACCAAAAAAAGAATCAGTAAGAAAAAATTTGAATTTGCCAAAGGCCGGAGTTGAACCTCCGCTCACGTCACTTCTAGAACCGATCTCTACCTATTGCGCTACCAAACTTAAAATTCACGGCCTCGCTATTTCGGTATACATTGCAAGCGTCCAGCTTCTCGCTCTCTAAAGTTTCTGATAAATTCTAGAAAACAACAACACAATACGAATAGTTTTCTGTCTCTTTCTGCTTCGCACTCAGCTTGTAGTTTTTTCAAGCACGTGTTCGCATATATGTATGTATGTTGTTTGTATGTTTCCATGTATAAAAGCAAATATAAACGTATTTAATTGGCTGCATATGCATACATACTGATGCTGATGGGGGTTGATTCATTGATTTTATTGATTTATGTCGGTGTTTATTATCCGATCTGACATCAGTCACAAATCAACTCTCATTGAGACCAGACGTGCCTAAAAATCTTCTTGCGAATAACTCCAAACGAATAACTCCAAACTCCACAACAAAAAAAAACACACTAGAAACGGTAATCGTTTCTCCTCTTTCTTTTCCCCAACAACAAACTCCACACCAACTGGTAAAACGCAACCAACGGCGCTTGTCTGGCGACACTCGCCAAAAACGACAACAAAGATGACCAAACCTCCGGATTTACTGCAATTTACAACAGACAATAACAAACATTTAACGCACTCTTCACCTGGACCAAAATTTTTGATAATCACAAGAATTGAAAGTAACGATGGCCTTACCCACGTCTCTCCTTTTCTTGTTCAAAAAGTCATAGACAACATCTGCTCAGGAAAAGTAACTAAAGTCTCAACTAACTTCAAAAGTGGAACTCTGGAGGTCGAAACCTCCAACCTCTACCAAGCTACCAAATTAATTACGTTGACATCGTTCTCCAACAACATTAAAGTCGAAGTCAGTGAACACAAAACAAGAAACTTTTCTAAAGGTGTCATCTATTGCAATAGCCTTCGAGATATTACTGAAGATGACATTACTAGAGAACTAAACAGCCAAAATGTCATTGAAACAAAAAAATACTAAAAAAAGACAAAGACACAAACTCACTAAAAGAAAAAGGCCTCATTATCTTAACGTTCGCTTCTCCACAATTACCAGAAGATCTCTCAATTGGATACCTCAAAGTCAAAGTGCGCCCTTACATAAATTGCGGAAGATTGGGTCACTCCACAAAGCGATGGCGAGGAAACAAACTCTGCCTTCATTGCAGCAACCAATTTCATCTAAAGATCGACGACCCAAATGAAAAATGTAATAACCTGATTTGCTGTATTAACTGCAAGGAAGGCGGCTTCAACAACTACCATCACAGCTGTACAGATCGTAAGTGTCAATCCTACATCAAGAACAAAGACATCATAACCATCAAAACACTGGAGAAAACAACATTCAAAGATGCCATCAAAATCTACAACGAGAGACACCTCAACACATCATACGCCTCTGTCACTCGAGACTCCAACACTCCCCAGGTAAAACCCAGTAATCCTCAACTTACCGAACGTGCAAACACAACTCGCAATCCTATAATCGACTACTCCGATATCTGTCCCCCTACTACAAGTACCCCCCAACCAAAAAATTCAAGGAACAACATCACCGACACATTTGAAACCCCCACGGACTCCGAAATGGATATTGATACCATCAACTTACCTAAACCTAAACTCCAAACAACAATATTAACCGATACAAAAATTAAGATATATCCAAAATCAGACAACAATCTTAAAACTTCATTAAAAGCCAAACACACGCTTAAACCTAAACCAAATAACACAACATAAAGCCTTTCCCTTTCACACCACAGATTATAATTAATAAGTAATTGAACACTATCTTTAATAGCACCTCTCAATACTGAATCATGTATTTAAAAATTATTCAATGGAATTGCAATGGATACGTAAATAACTACGGTCAATTACAAATTCTAATAAAAAAATATTCTCCAAAAATTATATCACTACAAGAAACCCATCTAAAACCCCAAACTAACATTCCAACACCCATTAACTACAAAATTTATGCACTAAACTCCTCCCAAGGATCTTCCGGCGGCGTAGCCCTGCTAATTCACGAGTCAATTGAACATACGATTCTATCTCCAATCCAAAACTTCGACACCGTAGGCGTAAAAATTAAATCCAAAATAACATTCAATATATTCAGTTCATACATCGCTCCTTACAAAAATTTCTCCATCCGCAATCTCAGAGATACATTCGACTCACTTAATACCCCCACTATCATCACTGGCGACTTTAATAGTTGGCACGCCCTTTGGGGCTCCCCTGTTAACAATCGTCGAGGTAATACTATTTGTAAATTCATTTACCAATCACCCCTAATTCTCCTTAACGATGGTTCCCCAACTCATTATTCCACCCACCACACATTCACCCACATCGATCTCACCCTCTCTACCCCTTCTATCGCCATGGAAACCTCATGGAAAGTTGAATCCGACACCTACGGCAGCGACCACTTCCCTATTTTAACATATCTCTTTGAGCCAACCGCTCCACCAAAACTTACACCGAAATTCAAAATTGATTCCGCAGATTGGCCCAAATACACGGAGCTAAGTCTTTCTATCCACTCTCTCCGTCCCCCCAGCCAAAACTTAAATAAAGAGACAGCTAACCTTATCAAAATAGTACGCGAAAGCGCCAGTCTTAGTATCCCCCAAACCAACCCTTCTCGTCAAAATAATCGCACTGTTCCTTGGTGGAACTCCAAACTATCCGTCCTTAAAAAAGAAAAAAAAATCCTTTGGTCACGCCTTAAAACCGATATATGCTCCGGACAACATCGTCAACTACAAGAAAGCTAATGCCCTCTTTAAAAGAGAAATAAATCAATCTAAAAGAAAGTCGATTCAATCATTTACTGCTGAGATTTCTCCAAATACCCCTTCTTCTAAAATTTGGTCAACGATACGTAAATTCTGTGGCCTCAAACAACGTCTCCCAATACACTGTATCCAAAAATTCGCCTCTCCCACTACAACAATCACAAATAGCCAATTAATAGCTGAAGAGTTTTGCTGCTTCTGGTCTTCCGAATCAGAAAATTCTAACTTCTCAAGCACTTTTTCGAAGAACAAACAATCTACATCCGTATCGACCCATTCATACTCCCCCTCCTCCACCGCCATCCAAATTGAATTGCCCATCTCATCCATCGAACTCTCCATGGCCTTATCTAAACTTTCTGGCAAAACCCCGGACAAGATAGAATATCATACCCTATGCTGAAAAACTTACACCCTACAGTCAAAGATAGAGTAACACAACATTTCAACAATATTTTCAATAATTACATTCCTCAAAATCACAAACTAAGTAAAATTATCCCTATTCACAAACCCAACACAAACAAAACCAACCTTAATTCCTATAGACCAATCTCTCTTAACTCCTGCTTTGCCAAAACCCTCGACAAGATTATTGCAAATCGACTATGGTGGTTTGTCTCAGTTAACAAACCTATCAATAGCCGACAAAGCGGCTTTAGGAAAGGAAAATCTATATCAGACTCTCTACTGTCGATAGACTATCTGATATCTTCCGCCCTTTCCACCAAAAACCATTTATCAATAGTCTCACTCGATTTTGAAAAAGCTTTTGATAAAATTGGCATACACTCCGTCATAGACGAACTAAAACTTTGGAAAATAGGTCCCAAAATCATAAAGTATGTTTACAACTTCATGACCAACAGGAAAATCGTAGTAAGTGTCAACGGACACTTGTCGTCCGTCCGCCCTCAACACAATGGCATTCCCCAAGGCTCTCCCCTCTCAGTCATCCTTTTCCTCATCGCATATAATAAACTAAATAGAATAATTCTTGCTCACAAAAAAATTGACTTCTATGCCTATGCAGACGACTATCTGATTGTCAAAAAACTCAACAAACTAAGTAGCTTCTCCCTAGATTCTCTTTTTAACGACATACTCAAATGGTGCGACTACTCTGGAGCCAAACTCAGCATACCCAAATGCAAAAATATACATTTTTGCAAAAAAAAAAAAGATGTCCAGCTTTTCTACACACATCCCTTGCTAACATCTCCAATGTCCAATCCCTAAAGATTCTCGGAATAGTCTTCAACAACAAATACAAATGGTCCGATCACATATCATACCTAATCTCCTCCCCTCTCAAAAAAGCTAAACATTATTAAATGCCTATCCAATAATAGTTATCGTTGCAACCCCCTCTCCGTTCTAAACGTCATTAACCTCATATTAATGTCCAAAATCGACTATGGAATATACCTCTACGGAAATGCCCCCCCATCTGAAACAAATAAACTGAAATCCATTTACCACTCAGCCATCCGAATGGCACTGGGAGCATTCAGAACAACTCCCACCCAAAACCTTTTATTTGAGTCGAACATATCTCCCTTTGAGAACAGAAAAACTTTAAATGACTACAAACTCATCAAACCTATCCTACAATGTTACTCCTCTCAACTTGCCACTCTTGTCAAGAAAATTAATAAATCTAAAAAACCTCCACCAAGAATATGCTCCGCACTACAAAGAGCTATAATTTTAAACAAATCCCTTAATTTCCCTACTACACCTCTACAACCAGCACGGGAAAAGTCTCCCCCCTGGGCAAATATCGACCAGTACATAGACTACTCACTCCATGCTCTACCCAAATCTTCCACAACTCCCGAAATATACCGAAAATTATTTAAAGAAACCCAACAACTGAAATACCCCAACTATAACTTTATTTACACTGACGGATCCAAAAACGATAACTACACATCCTTCAGTATTGTTAGCACCCACTATACAAAACAATACCTTTTGCAAAATCATAGCAGTGTTTTTTCCGCTGAAATTATAGCCATCTTCTTTGCAACAAACTTAGCCAAAGTCCTTCCACTTCAAACTGCCATCTGCACTGACTCAATTTCGTCTATTCAAGCTATAGCTAACCCCTACAATCTATCTTTTTATCCCTTCCAAATTAGACAGACCCTCTTAAGCCACTCAAACAAATTGAAAATAATCTGGATCCCTGGTCATTGCCAGATTCTGGGAAATGAGAAAGCCGATGAAGCTGCCAAAGCCGCCAGCACTCTACCCCTTATATTTACAGAAAATTATAATGTCACAGACCTACTAAAACAAATTAAAAAAAACAAGTAATCTCATTAAACTAACACTATTTTCAGAAACAAACACCTTTTATAAATCTAATAACACAGGAAAAAACAATATAACTAACTACTCCAACTACAGTCAACTGTCTCGACGAGATCTCACAAGAATTACTAGGCTTCGCCTTGGACACACAAACCTCACCCATTCCCACCTCCTCAACCCCACCACCAACGCTTCATGCCAACATTGTAACTCTATTTCTTCTGTTAACCACATCTTACAAGATTGTCCGAACACTTTAAGCCTTAGAAAATCCCTTTTTCCATCCTCCAACCCACTCTCAGCCATATTTAACCCAACTTTACAAAACCTATCTAAAGTTATACAATTTTTAAAATCATCAAACCTGTACGAGCTCATCTAAAACATCCTAATATTCAACTGTACATATACTATTATTATCATACACTGTAAATATATCCACATCTGTAACTCCCTTTTCTTTTTTTGTATATATGTATATATGCTAAGGCCCCAGCAGCCACTAAGCTAAGTTTACTAATAATTTTACATTATAAGTAAGCTGTATATAATAATAATAATAATTATCCGATCTGATTCAAACTTACTGATATGATGTAAAAGTATAATTCTCATCTGATCACCAAATTTGGTTGAGATATCTTAAAAAACAAAAAAGTTTTTCTCACAAAAACATACTTTTTCTGATGGTGGTTGATTATTGATTTTATTGATTTATGTCGGTGTTTATTATCCGATCTGAATCAAACTTGCTGGTAAGGCGTAAAAGTAAAATTGCCATCTATGTTCCATTTGGTTGAGATATCTTAAAAAACAAAAAAGTTATTCTCACAAGAACTGTTTTGAACAACTCACATTTTGACCGAGGTACCTCTGATCTTTCCTATTTTTCTATAACTTATAGTTGTCCGATCCGACCAATCTTTAAACTTGATTTGCTTGCAACATCAACGGACAGAATGATATGACTTTTATTCACGTAGCTCAAAATTTAAGATCGATTAAGTATGTAGAAACAGACAGACGGACATGGTCATATCGACCATACCATAACACCCCCCGCTTATCACGATTGACCGTAAATGTTTCTTCTGGAGTTGTCCATTGGGTTTCCGCCGAACCATAGTCTTTCCAATGGTTCCAAATAAATTAAATTTGCTCTTGTCCAGGAAAATCAATAAGCTCCACCAGTTTTGACCCTCTTTTAAGTGATCTATGGCAAATTTCAGCCTGAGTTTTCGGTTGCGCTCACATAGAAAAAACGTGGGGGTGGTAATGCCATGCTTGAAGGCTGCAATTTATCTCGGGGAGCCGGAATTCTGGTGTTCATCGATGGTAACATGATCAAAGATTATTATTTGAAAATTTTATCAGAAAATTTTAAGCAGTCGGCGTAGAAAATGGGCATTTCCCAGAAATTTAAGTAATACCAAGACAATGACCCACGCCTTGGAGCCCATAAGGAGAGGCCACGGTTACTCTTTAACTACTCAAAAGTTATGGAAACGCTGCCCCAATTGCCTGACATCAACCATATAAAAAATTTTTGGAGTTAGTTGGACCGCCGAGTGGGGAAAACTCCAATATCATACATATCCGACTTAAAACAACGGCCTTAGGAAGAGTGGGCCAAAATTGGCAAAGAATTTACTAAAAAAAATTATACAAAATATGTCAAAATGTCCTAAAGATATCATTAACAACGATGGGTATTACACCTAATATTAAATTATTTTCGTTTTCTAGTTAATGTGGGTGTAATGTACTACATATGAAAAAACCGAATATTAATGTTGCACGAATTTCCAGTTTTCTTTTTGTTTTTGTTAATTTTCTTTTTATACCCTTGCAGAGGGTATAATAAAATTGGTCAGATGTTTGTAACGCATAGAAATAATCGTTTCCGACCCCATAAAGTATATATATTCTTGATCAGCATCGAAAGCCGAGTCGATATGACCATGTCCGTCTGTCCGTCTGTCCGTCTGTCTGTTTCTTCGCAAGGAATCGAACTTAAATTTTGAGCTACGTGAATAAAAGTCATATCATTCTCTTCATTGATGATTTATCTAAATTAAGTTCGAGAGTCGGTAGGATCGGACAACTATAAGTTATAGAAAAATAGGAAAGATCAGAGGTACCTCGGTTAAAATTTGTGTTGTTCAAAACAGTTCTTGTGAGAAAAACTTTTTTGTTTTTTTAAGATATCTCAACCAAATTTGGTGATCAGATGAGAATTATATTTTTACATCATATCAGTAAGTTTGAATCAGATCGGATAATAAACACTGACATAAATCAATAAAATCAATGAATCAACCCCCATCAGCATCAGTATGTATGCATATGCAGCCAATTAAATACGTTTATATTTGCTTTTATACATGGAAACATACAAACAACATACATACATATATGCGAACACGTGCTTGAAAAAACTACAAGCTGAGTGCGAAGCAGAAAGAGACAGAAAACTATTCGTATTGTGTTGTTGTTTTCTAGAATTTATCAGAAACTTTAGAGAGCGAGAAGCTGGACGCTTGCAATGTATACCGAAATAGCGAGGCCGTGAATTTTAAGTTTGGTAGCGCAATAGGTAGAGATCGGTTCTAGAAGTGACGTGAGCGGAGGTTCAACTCCGGCCTTTGGCAAATTCAAATTTTTTCTTACTGATTCTTTTTTTGGTTCAAATTTTTTTTAAATTTTATATTTCCAATTTTTAAAAGAGAAAGTAATCAATTAATCTGCAAGGGTATACAAACTTCGGCACGGCCGAAGTTGATATTTTAGTTTAAAATAAATATTATATTGTTGTACCTCTATGAAAAGGTAATACAACCAGCTTTAACTTACCATTTTAACTTTTTCTGTTTTACTTATTTTTAGAAGAGTTATTTGCGTTTAAAGTTGAACAAAATAAAAAACCGAATATTAATGTTATTCACTGTATATTAATTGCCATGAAGCCAGTGAGTCTACTCGGTTGACCGGCAGTGTATATATAAATTTTGTATACTTCATATAATAAATAAAATATAAATTTTTTTATCCTAGAAAAACAAATGAGCTACATATATACATTTTTTTTGAATATCCCAAACTGATATTAATTAATAAATCTCACCAGTCAAAATAGGTATACACTAGACCGCATAAGTATTTTGACGAAACCTTTGTGGAAATGTTTCTTCATGTTCAATCAAGCGGCAAAAAAATTGTTAATTTCACTTTAGCCGAATTTAAAATTTGATAACAAAATGAAGTAAGCAAGTCGTCCCTGCCGACTTGGAGTATACCCTGCACCAATAAGAGATATTTTATAAACTCAAACTCCTTCCAAATCCCCATTAATTGAATATAAATTTCCTTTATAAAATTCTCCCAGCAAGCCGAAACTAATGCGTCATTGGATACAAAGCAACATGTGTATGCTATCTCGCTCACACATTTTAGCCGCTGCTGCCCATGGGATTTCAGTGCATAACATATGTATGTATATATGTGTATCTTCGGTCAGACGGAACATATTGCCTATATAATAGAGTTTGCCAAAAATATACTGTAGCTTTAATACAACGCTAGTTATAGTTTTTTTCTAATTTGCGCGGGAGGAAGTGGGTGTGTCAAAAACTGGAAACAAACTTGATCTGCGTATACACTAGACGGATGTTGACACAAAGTTTGGTTACTCTAGCTCTTGTGGTCTCTGAGATCCAGGTGTTCGTATATACAGACATGGCTATATCGACTCGGCTGTTGATGCTGATCAAGAGTATATATATTTTAAGGAGTGGGAAAATTTTCCTTCTGCCTGTTACATACATTTTAGCGACTTTAATATACCCTTTACCCTATGGTGTCCAAATTTAAACGCTGGAATCTTAATAAAAGATATTGCTTATGAATAGAGTGTGCCCGTCAAACTATTCACTATAAACTGACAAATTTAAAATTATAATACTTTCACAAATCTCAAGAGATCAGGCAAATAAATGTCTTTACATTTACTTCATTAAATATATGTACATATAAGTTAACTCCCTCATATGGTGAGGGAGTTGCCTTTTTCCAATCAAAGGCCCACAGAAATAATTACTTAATATATAAAACAACACGTTAAACTTTCCTTTTATCTTTATTTCTGTACTCAATTTATTCAGTGTTTAATGTTTGATAGAATGTGTGTTATCGGTTCTGCCGTTGAAGATGAACTGGCCCGCTCGTTCTCCTCAGTCAGCGTCAGTCACCGCCCAACGGTCGCATGCGCGTCCGGCGTCAGCGCTTACGCTGTTGCGCAAGCGAACAGCAGAGGGCCCGCAGTCTGCCCTGAGCCAGCAGCTTACATGGGAAAAAGGGGTGGTCTCATGTTTGTGGCCACGTCCAGAGATCATGATGTTAACTTATATTTAAAATTACTTCAATATATGTATATACATATATCTACATTTACATTAATATATATATTATATATTTACTTCAATAAATATACATATGCATATATACGGTTTAATGATATTCCAAATAAAATATCTTTATAATTAAATAAAAAATGCAATTAAATATATTTATATTCTTATATTTATTTATTTATATAACCTAATTTTTCCTTAGTACTACGCCCGCATCGGGAATGGCACCCGCATCGGGGATACCACCCGCATCAGGGATGGCACCCGCTTAGGGGATGTCACCCATGTTGTCTTGCTTGGCAGCAGCAGCCGGACGGTTACCCACTTTTCGGGCTTTGGCCTTTTGCCTTAAGGCCGACCGCGCCGACTGCTGCTTCCTTACAGTCCTTATTGGACCTACCCTTTTGGCCTTCTTAACTCTTGGCACCACTTCTTCATCAGCGGGGGATTGTCGGTGACCACCTTTTCACCCATCCCAATGTAGAAGTTTAATGTCTGGAATAAAAATTTAGAAAAGAAATATTTGTATAAATTTTTGTATATATAAAAAAATATCAAAGAAGCTAACTTCGGCCGTGCCGAAGTTTGTATACCCTTGCAGATTAATTGATTACTTTCTCCGTCATATCGGATTCAAGATATTTTAAAAATTGGAAATATAAAATTTAAAAAAAATTTGAACCAAAAAAGGAAACAGTAAGAAAAAATTCGAGTTTGCCAACGGCCGGATTTGAACCTCCTCTCACGTCATTTCTAGAATCGATCTCTACCTATTGCGCTATCAAACTCAAAATTCACGGCCTCGCTATTTCGGTATACATTGCAAGAGTCCAGCTTCTCGCTCTCTAAAGTTTCTGACGAATTCTAGAAAACAACAACACAATACAAATAGTTTTTGTCTCTTTCTGTTTCGCACTCAGCTTGTAGTTTTTTCAAGCACGTGTTCGCATATATATTAAAAAATATTGAAGAATATGGCAATAAAAAAATTTGGACAAAAGAATTGCATTGCAACATAGTTTTTCCTATAATATACAAATTTTATGCTGAAAAAACAGCTGTACGTAGACTTATGCCGCTATGTGTATGTATATATGTATGTTTGTATGTTTCCATGTATGTTGTTTGTGTACGCATATATAAAAGCAAATATAAACGTATTTAATTGGCTGCATATGCAAACATACTGATGCTGATGGGGGTTGATTCATTGATTTTATTGATTTACAGTGAATAACATTAATATTCGGTTTTTTTCCTTTACTTAACTTTAAGCGCAAGTAAGTCCACTTAATCTAGGTGAAATTAAAAAAAATTTGAAATGCTAAGTAATAGTTTAGAATATTTTCTATCTATTAAGGTGTATTACAATATATTTATTCAAAACTTAAAAAGAAAATCTCCAAAAATGGTTCAATTAAATACTGTGGCAACTTCCAAAAGTCCAAAATTTCCACGGAATATGGTTTTCCCCGAATAAGAAATATATGGCACACAACATTTTACTACAATCACACGCGAAAGTTCAATTTTTTAAGCGCAATTTAAAATGGGCCGCAAGTCAAAAAATTCATCCTTGGAACAGCGAAAAGTTGTACTCCAACTACATTTAGAGAGGAAAATTTATAAGGAGATAGGTAGAATTTTGGATATGAAGCCCAACACTGTTGGTGATATTGTCCGGAGATTCCGAAATGAGGGAAGAGTAGCCTCAATAAAACAAAAAGGAGCGCCGAAAAAATTGGACGAGCGAGAAGAATTCGCAATTATGCGGAAAGTGAAAGCAAATCCGCGATTGAGTGCACCAGAGATTGCAGCTGAGATGTCCGCCGATCATGGAAAGGCCGTTTCAGCACAAACAATTCGGCGTACCATTAGAAAACAAGGGTACAACGGACGAATTGCTCGAAAGAAGCCCTTGCTGTCTGAGCGCAACCGCAAATTGAGGAAGAAATTTGCACAGGAGTACTCCAAGATGGATGAAACCTGGTGGGATGATGTCATCTTCCTCGACGAGAGCAAGTTTAACTTGTTTGGAAGTGACGGGAAGACCATGGTATGGCGAAAGCCCAATACGGAGCTTCAAAAAAACATTTGAAGCCAACTGTGAAACACGGCGGCGGTCATGTCATGGTTTGGGGCTGCATTTCCGCTCATGGAGTTGGAGAGCTCGTTTTTATAGACGGAATTATGAATCAAGATTCATATTTAAGGATTTTGAGAAATAATTTAAAGCAATCTGCAGCTAAAATGGGAATTAGTAATGCATTCAAGCTGTATCAAGATAATGACCCTAAGCACAAAGCTTACAAAGTGAGCTCATGGTTGCTTTACAACTGCCCAAAAGTTCTGGACACTCCACCTCAGTCGCCAGATCTCAATCCCATTGAGAATTTGTGGGATGAGTTGGACCGCAGGGTACGCAAAACGCCCATATCTTCGATTACAGTTTTGAAGTCACGTTTAAAAGAGGAATGGGATAAAATTGGGGCTAATTTTTAAAAACTAGAAAGATGGACTAACTTCGGCCGTGCCGAAGTTCGTATACCCTTGCAGATTTTTCTCATATAATTCACCAGAAGCATTATTGTAAATTAAACATACCAAATTTACAAATTCAAAATTTTGAGCTTGAGGAAAAAAATTTTTCATACAAAATTTTTTTTGTACCGATTGTTCCTATAGCAGCTATATGATATAGCCAACCGATTCTGATCAGACTTGGTTGAAGTATCAAGAAGCATATTAAACTCATAAATATCAAATTTCGTGGCATTCGGTTGAAAAACAACAAAGTTATTGAGGATAAGCCTTATTCATGACCGATCGGTCCTATGGGAGCTATATGATATAGTCGTCCGATTCAGATCAAACTTGGTTGAAGTATCAAGAAGCATATTAAACTCATAAATATCAAATTTCGTGGCATTCGGTTGAAAAACAACAAAGTTATTGAGGATAAGCCTTATTCATGACCGATCGGTCCTATGGGAGCTATATGATATAGTCGTCCGATTCAGATCAAACTTGGTTGAAGTATCAAGAAGCATATTAAACTCATAAATATCAAATTTCGTGGCATTCGGTTGAAAAACAACAGTTGTTGAGGATAATCCTTATTTATGACCGATCGTTCCTATGGGAGCTATATGATATAGTCGTCCGATTCTGATCAAACTTGGTTGAAGTATCAAGATGCATATTAAACTCATAAATATTAAATTTCGTGGCATTCGGTTAAAAAACAACAGAGTTATTGAGGATAAAGCTTATTCCCTGACCGATCGTTCCTATGGGAGCTATATGATATAGTCGTCCGATCGGGATGATTCCGAGATATACAATGCCTGCAGCAAAAGGAGCCTATGCTGAAAATTTCAGCTCTGTAGCTCTTATGGTCTCGGAGGAGAAGCTGTTGATCCAGACAGACGGACAGACGGACAGACGGACATGGTCATATCGACTCGGCTATTCATGCTGATCAAGAATATATATACTTTATATAGTCGGAGATGCTTCCTTCTGTGCGTTGCAAACTTCTGACCAAAATTAATATACCCTCTGCAAGGGTATAAAAATTATTAATAATATGCCAAAGCGCTTAAGCGATACTTTAAAAAATAATGGATACCATACCAAATACTAAATATTAATTTGTTACTATTTTAAGCCATTGTTTCTTCTAAACTATTACTTAGCATTTCAAATTTTTTAATTTCAGCTAGATTAAGTGGACTTACTTGCGCTTAAAGTTAAGTAAAGGAAAAAACCGAATATTAATGTTATTCACTGTATGTCGGTGTTTATTATCCGATCTGATTCAAACTTACTGATATGGTGTAAAAGTATAATTCTCATCTGTTCACCAAATTTGGTTGAGATATCTTAAAAAACAAAAAAGTTTTTCTCACAAAAACATACTTTTTCTGATGGGGGTTGATTATTGATTTCATTGATTTATGTCGGTTTTTATTATCCGATCTGAATCAAACTGGCTGGTAAGGTGTAGAAGTAGAATTCTCATCTGTGCCAAATTTGGTTGAGATATCTCAAAAAACAAAAAAGTTTTTCTCTAAAGAACTGTTTTGAACAACTCACATTTTGACCGAGGTACCTCTGATCTTTCCTATTTTTCTATAACTTATAGTTGTCCGATCCGAACAATCTTTAAACTTGATTTGGATAAATCATCAATGAAGAGAATGATATGACTTTTATTCACGTAGCTCAAAATTTAAGTTCGAAAAAGAGCGAAGAAACAGACAGACGGACAGACGGACATGGTCATATCGACTCGGCTTTCGATGCTGATCAAGAATATATATATTTTATGGGGTCGGAAACGATTATTTCTATGCGTTACAAACATCTGACCAATTTTATTATATCCTCTGCAAGGGTATAAAAATATATAAATGAATGAAAAACTACTTACAGATTTTGACATATTGTAAAAGTTATATGTCGCCATTTATATATGTGGTTGTGTCGCCGTCGCAAGTATAATTGATTGTGGCAACTTCACCAACGGAATAGTATAGGTTGCCATATGTATAACAATTTTCCTTTGAAAAATACATTTCGCGGGAAACCAGGGATAACTTGCCACTTAGATTGCTTACAAATGGCATCTGGCCATTTAACAACTTTTTACAAAAAAAAATTGAATTTTCTTGAAATCCCTATTATAGATTTTGCTGAAATTTTCATGGGAGATGTAGAAAATTATGCTTAATCTAATGAGCAACCGTGCATTGCTTGACAATTCAAAAAGAGTTAGCGACGGTTTTTTTCCATCCCTTGCAGCATGTTTATATAAGTCGATAGCTGAACTCGGTTAATTTTGATTTATTGATGTTGATTCTATTGACAAAATATGTATGGATTTTCTCAAATTCCCTATTATAGATTTTGATAAAATTTTGTCAGAAGACATATAAAATGATGCTTAATTGAATGCTCTACCGTGCATTTCTGCACACGAGCTTAGAGTTTTGCAATTTATATATAAATTTAGGTAGATTCCATATGGACACCCGGCAGGACAGAGATTTACTATGAATTTTTTAAACTTTTGAAACAATCGCTAAACTATAACGATTATATTGATAAATGAAAATTTCATTTATTTCATTATTTAATTGCAATTTGTGATATTATATGCAAAATAAATGATGTTGCTTAAATTCAAATGTTCGCGGTTGTTGGCAAAACTAATTCTGGCGACTGGTTCTCTACACTCGTTCCGATTTCGGAGTTGGCGCCTTCCTTATCAGTGACTTTCAGCCATACACTTTGGCGTTTTTCTCCAAAACGTTGTTATAGATTTTGCTTAAATTTGGCTGATTTATCACTGAATATGTGGGGCTTAATTTGACATATCGTGCAGTGCTTGACAATTCTTATGAGTCGAGTTATTTGATTAACAGTGGCAATGCAATTTTTTTGACTGTTTGTATGGGGCAAATCCACAGGTGACCCCACTGATAAGCGATTTTCTCAAAAACGTTGTTATTGATTTTGCTTAAATTTGGTGGAGCTATTCTTGTTACATGTGGAGCACAATGTGAGATATCGTACATTGCTTGACAATTTCTGTGACTGAAAATATACTCCAAAATGTGGCGAGCTAATTTTTTCAGGGTCAAAATTTTGCTATTTGCAATGACTGAAACTGGATAAAAATGAATGAAAACAATAGATAATGCTATTATTTATAAATTTAAAATTTATTTGGTTCAAAAAAATTAGTTAATAACTAAATATTTGATAACAAAAAAATCAACAAAAGTTAACATTTCGTTAACTGCGACCGTCGCTAACTCGACATTAACAGACCGTCGCTAACTTTACGGACATCATATTGCTTCATTCATTTCAACATTACATCAACACCACTGCTGCCAATTCAGCTTTTTTCCCGTCAAATCTTTTTTTTCCAATTGCGTGAAAATATTGTGACTTGCGGGAAGCGGGATTCCTGCTTTTTTTATGCCCTTGCAGAGGGTATAATAAAATTGGTCAGATGTTTGTATCGCATAGAAATAATCGTTTCCGACCCCATAAAGTATATATATTCTTGATTAGATGACAATTCTACTTTTACACCTTGCCAGCAAGTTTGATTAAGATCGGATAATAAACACCGACATAAATCAATAAAATCAATAATCAACCCCCATCAGAAAAAGTATGTTTTTGTGAGAAAAACTTTTTTGTTTTTTAAGATATCTCAACCAAATTTGGTGGATGAATTATATTATATGATATTATATATATCATACCAGTAAGTTTGAATCAGATCGGATAATAAACACCGACATACATAAATCAATAAAATCAATGAATCAACCACCAAGCATCAGTATGTATGCATATGCAGCCAATTAAATACGTTTATATTTGCTTTTATACATGGAAACATACAAACAACATACATACATACATACATACACACATACATACATACATATTTGCGAACACGTGCTTGAAAAAACTACAAGCTGAGTGCGAAACAGAAAGAGACACAAAACAATTTGTATTGTGTTGTTGTTTTCTAGAATTCGTCAGAAAATTTAGAGAGCGAGAAGCTGAACGCTTGCAATGTATGTATACCAAAATATCGAGGTCCTGCATTTCAAGTTTCGTAGCGCAATAGGTAGAGATCGATTCTAGAAATTCAATTCCGGCCGTTGGCAAACTCGAACTTTTTCTTACTGTTTCTTTTTTTGGTTCAAATTTTTTTAAATTGTATATTTCCAATTTTTAAAATATCTTGAATCCGATATGACGGAGAAGGTAATTAATTAGTCTGCAAGGGTATACAAACTTCGGCACGGCCGAAGTTACTTTTTTGATATTTTTATACCCTTGCAGAGGGTATATTAATTTTGGTCAGAAGTTTGCAACGCACAGAAGGAAGCATCTCCGACTATATAAAGTATATATATTCTTGATCAGCATGAATAGCCGAGTCGATATGGCCATGTCCGTCTGTCCGTCTGTCTGGATCAACAGCTTCTCCTCCGAGACCATAAGAGCTACAGAGCTGAAATTTTCAGCATAGGCTTCTTTTTGCTGCAGGCATTGTATATCTCGGAATCATCCCGATCGGACTATATCATATAGCTCCCATAGGACCGATCGGTCATGAATAAGGCTTATCCTCAATAACTCTGTTGTTTTTCAACCGAATGCCACGAAATTTGATATTTGTGAGTTTAATATACTTCTTAATACTTCAATCAAGTTTTATCAGAATCGGACGACTATATCATATAGCTGCTATAGGAACAATCGGTACAAAAAAAATTTTTGTATGAAAAAAATTTTTTTTCAATCTCAAAATTTTGAATTTGTGTATTTGCTATGTATAATTTACAGTAATGCTTCTGGTGAATTATATAGAGCAAATCTGCAAGGGTATACGAACTTCGGCACGGCCGAAGTTAGTCCATCTTTCTAGTTTTTTTTAAATTGTTTGTCCGGTTTTTTTGTCCGTTTTAAAAAAATCTTTCGGTTTTTTGTCCTTTTCTGGGCTCAACCGTCCTTTTTTGCGTAGAGGCGCCGGCAACACTGACTGACAGATATGAAACTATTCAGGGCTGGTTTGAGAGATTTAAGGTTCGGGCAAATCTTCACAGCTTTACTCATAAAGGCGAAGCAGCCAGTAGTGACATAGTTGCTGCAGAACACTTCCCGACAGAATTAGAAGCACTAATTCAAAAGGGAGGCTATGATCTGAAACAAATCTTTAATGTTAAGGAGACCGGGTTATTTTGGAAGCAAATACCTAACAGAACTTTTATCTCTAAAACTGAAAAATCTGCATCAGGATTTAGGGCTAGCAAGAATAGACTGACTCTTCTTCTTGGTGGTAATGCAAATGGTGATTTTAAATTCAAACCAATGCTAATTTATTACTCTGAAAATCCAAGAGCTATGAAAGGATGTTCAAAAAATCTGCTTCCTGTCCACTGGCGAGCAAACAAAAAAGCATGGATGACAGCATCGTTATTTCAAAACTGGGTTTTGACTTGTGCTATTTCCGAAATTAAAGAGTATTTCAACAAAGAAAACTTCAAGGCTTTGATACTAGTAGACAATGCTCCTGGCCACCCAGTTTATGTTGATGAACTATCAGAAAACGTAAAATTTGTATTTTTGCCACCTAATACGAGTGCAGTTATTCGGCCAATGGATCAGGGAGTTATATCGACATTTAAAAGCTATTACCTTAGACGAACATTTAAGCTGCTTCTAAGTGATACTGATGGACAAGATAAGCCTACTATGCAGTGTTGCCAGAATTTTTTTTAACAAAAAACCCTAGATTTGCCAGAAAAAAAAGCAAAAAACCCTAAAAATTCTTTTAAAAAAGCTAAGAAAAAACCTAGATTTCTTATAATCATTTTATTTGAAGCTTCTAATTATTTCGTCTGTATCAACAGCCTCTTCTTCGGAGTAGATAGTGTTTGTTCCAATCCTTTTCAAAAATTTCGCTGGAACTTTGTATTCATGGCAATATTTGCCATTTCGCTGCAAACCGGATTTACAATAGTGAATAAATGTAATTTATATTTTTAATTTAGAAATATGTAAGTGATTTTACCTAATGCTTAAAATTGAGTTTAACGTGTCAACGTTTAGTCGATTGCGTTGCTTGCATTTAACAACATTAACCTGGCTGAATACTCGCTCCACCTCAGCATTGGACCACGGCAATGACAATAGATTTAAAACAAAGGTAGACAGATCTTTGAATCTGGAGTTTCCACCAGAATCGCGGTATGCGCTATTTTCTAGCCAAAACTGCAACGTATTTTCCTTATTTTGCCAATTTATAATATTTACGTTTCGATACTTCTGTTCAATTTCTTCAATTTTTTCTGTACCAAAATGTTCTAAAACAGGAACAATATTTGGTTTTCTGTGTTGCAAAATATTTTCAACTGCAAATGCATCGATTTGCTTCAGCAGGTGATAATTGTCAGGAAGTCTGACATCTATTTCTATGTATGTCTGGTGGAATTATTTTCTGTACTTCAATGGCAAAAATTAAGTCGTTCAGCAATTTTGTTGCGTCAACGGTTTTGCTCTGGAAACATTTATTTATGTTTTGTATATCCTTTAAAACTGGGTTAAGGAAAAGCAAGTATAAATAATTTGTTTCGCTTTTATAAAGCGAGAGCAGACTTTGTGCCTGATAGCATTTCTCCCGCGTCGCAGCCAATTGAAAATGCAGTTTTAGCTCCTCCTACTGTTCAACAATTCGTTTGACGGCCATTTCAATCGAAGGCCATCGCGTTTTGCACACTCTTGGTATTTTGAGTGGGGCCTAGGACATCAAGTAATAATTATAAGTTTGCTACAAATGAATGTGGAAGACAAACACATACACATTTTTACGAAGACTTAGGAAAATTATAGTAAGGTTAATACATGTGGAGCTACAGACATCTCACGAGGATTATGTATGAGTAATAAATGTACCTTATCATTATTAAAGCATTGGTATATATTTTTGTATTCAATTTGCCTGCAAGAACTCTTTGAAAACCAATTCCACGTTAAATAAATTAAATATTCTAGTGACTCTGGAAAGAGCTTGCTGGCATGATTGACTGCCAACGGCACAGAGTGGCAGACGCACTTAATTAAAGCAAGCTTAGGTGCTTCCTTTTTCAGCTCAGTGTATACACTTTGCTTTGAGCCAATCATAACACTGGCGTTATCAGTACCAATACCAATGAGGTTTTTCAGGTCCAGCGATTCAGTTCCTCCTTGATACCATTAACAATCGAAATGGCAAATATATGATCGAAAATCTAAACATATGAGTCCAAGAAACGTCGACACCATTTCCTTACGTTCTATAGAACAATAATTTACGACTACGCCTTCACATACATACATAGACATATACATAGATTGAAAATGAGACATGTTGCTAAATATTATAAAAACACAGAGCCATGTAAGCTTACCGAGAAGTTTCGTAAAGCTAAAATCAGTTAAGTCATCTAATATTAAACTATATTTGGCGCCACCAATATCATTGCGAAGATCTTCTTTAAAGTGGCATGCTAATACATGTTTAATTATATGTGTACATTTTGTACGATGCAGGTTGATTTTTTTTGCTGTACTGACGTTATTAAAATGAGTGCTGCATAGCACGCCTAGGTGATCCACCGATGCAATGGCAGTGTGTTTTGCCACGAATAGGCAGAGCGCAGCTTCGTGCTCTAAAGTTTTGTTTGACGTTTCCACAAATTGTATCTTGTTGACTTGCGAAAAGCCGCTCATAGCACTAATATATTTTTTTGTTAAAGCATGTGCTCGCAAGTCACTTAATTTTGCGGCTACACCGCACTTGCAATAACTGCAGCTCGTGTCAAATCTGTCAAATCCTTTCACAGCCACTCCTTAAATTCATTGTCCTTCAGCCACGCATCGCGTAACTTTTGTTTGTGAACTTTTGACATCACAACTCAATTTTTGTCAACCACAACTATTTTTCGCGCTTTAATAATCTGAGTTGTAAGAATTCATACCGATATACATATGTACATGTCATTGACATTGCTTTAGTGTTGTATAAGCTTAGAAAAATACAAAAAAAAGCTAAAAAACCTCAAATCGATTTGAAATAAATCTAAATTAGCGTCTTCCCGCTGTTTTCAAAAATTTCCCGCAATCACAATTCAAAAAACGCCAAATCTGGTGGAAAAAACCCAAAAACGGCAACACTGCTACTATGCTGGAGTTTTGGAAGGACTTCAACATATTAAAAGCTGTTGTAATATTTGTTTGGTTGGCTTAGTATTAGTTTAGTTTTAAATAAAAGCACAATAATCTTTATTATTATTTTATGATTGATTTTATTTCTTTAGATTTTAATTCTTAATTTTCACACGACCAGCCACTTACACGTTTCGAATAGGAAAGATAAAGTAAAGAAGACAGTGTGCCCGTACATTAATTTTTAGGCTCTTCGTAATGTTATTTTTGCAGGTTTACATAACGTCGCAACTTTAGCTATGTTATGTTATTCAACAAGCCCCCTCAAAAATTACATTATATTGATTTACAAAAAAATTCAAATCATAATTCATTTACTGTGACTGCTGCGTGTACTCTGGGAAGTATTACAATATGATCTGGCATTCACCATTAAGATTGGAAAACCCCAGAAAAACCAATCAGATCATTTATATCATTTAAGCAAAACAAACATTATTTTTATTTCAAAAAGTTACGTTAAACATTACTAAAAAAAATTATCTTCAGTTTTGTTTATGAGATTTTGTTGAATTGTAGATTTTGACTTCTTAAAGCAGTCCCATCTTGCCTCTCAGCTCCATGAACCTTCCAGTAGATAATGGTTTTGTAAAAATAACAGCCACTTGATTTTCTGTGGAAATATACTTAATAGAAATAAGATTATTTTCTACTTGCTCTCTGGCAAAATGATATTTAATATCTATGTGTTTTGACCGCTTATGACATGATGAACTACTGGGTATGCTTATACAACCCTGGTTATCTTCAAATATTTTTATTGGTTTGTCTAGTTTAATATAAATACTTTTTGAAAGAGACTTCAGCCATAAGGCTTCTCTTACAGCTTCAAACAAGACCATATACTCTGCTTCAGTAGATGATGCCGCTTCTGAATTCTGCTTTTTTGTATTCCAACAAATAAGATTTGAATTAAACATTTTAAAAAGATAACCTGTTGTGCTTTTTCTATCAGTTTCATTCCCACCCCAATCGGAGTCAACATAGCCAACGAAGACATCTTCAAAATCAATAATTTTTAAAAAAATTTTTTAGTTTCATGTCAATATTTCCTTCAAGATATTTCAGAACCCTTTTTAAACCTTTCCATAGTTCTATATTATTTTTATTAGTATATCTACTTAGAATATTGATGGCTTTTGCAATATCCGGACGAGTACAATGCATTATGTACATTAAACTTCCAATCAAATTTCGACAAGGAGCATCGTATGTGTCGTCTGAGTTTAACATTTCATAATTTAGTTTACTTGGAAGTGGATTATTTACAGATTTACATTCCTCCATATTAAATTTACTTAAAACCCTTTTTATAAAGGCAGATTGGCTTAACAATATCTGACCTTGGCACATTTCAATTTTGTTGGCTAGTGGAGTAGATGAACCGCAACGTTTGGTTGTTTGATAGAGAGTAAGTGTTTATTTTCGAGATAAGTAAGTTCTTAACATCTAACAGCGTTGCCACTTATAAAAGAGAATTGCCATATTTCATTCCAATGAAGTGTCGAATTTCCCCCAAATACATATGTCATTCTAAACTTTGTCATAAGGTATTGTTTGAAACTGTTCATTATTTTTAAGTCTGATGTCGCTATTACTAAATCATCCACATATAATAACACATAAATATTCTTATTTATATTTCCTTGATCTTGAACATATATACACGGATCAACAGGAGAATTCTTAAATTCACACTCCTTTAGCGCTTGCTCAAACACTTCAAACCAGCAGCTTGCTGTTTGTTTGAGCCCATAAATTGCTTTATTCAATTTACATACATTTCCATCATTGCTAATAATTCACTCAGGGACTTTCATATATATTTCTTCTTTTAGCATACCATTTAGAAATGCCGTTTTAACATCCATATGATATACTTTAAAGTTATATTGGACAGCAATAAATAACACAAGTCGAAGACTAGGAATTCTAGCAACAGGAGCGAATGTTTCATCATAATCTATTTGATATTTTTGTGTAAAACCGCGTGCAACTAATCTTGCCTTACATCTAGCTGGATTTCCCGTTTCATCATGTTTTAAAGTAAACACCCACTTACTATCTACAATATTCTTATTTTCAGGTCTTTTAACAATAGTCCAAGTATTGTTTAAGTCATGAGTGGATAATTCTACTTTAACAGCTTCTTCCCATAAATCCTTATCACTTTATTTTTTATTTCTTCGAATGAATGAGGGGCTTAGTCAAAAATTGTGTGAGCATTGAAAAGATAATTATTAGAACTTAATTCATCTTCGTCATAGGTTATATGTGGTTTATTTTTCAATCTTTCGCTTTTTCTAGTTGCATCATTGATAACTCTATTTGAGACTTCACAAGGCTGTTTTTTTTCATTATCCTTACTTTCGTTCAGGATATTTGGTACACAACATCCCATCCTCTCATTCTGGAAATTATCTTCTATATTTTCCTTACTCTCTTTCGGGAATTCAATGTTTACTTTATCCTTACTATCATTCAGAATGTCACTTTTAACAGCTTTTGAGTTTACAATATTTGTCTCATCAACTACCACATCTCTAGCAACAATGAATTTCTTATTTTCAATATCCCATAACTTAAAGCCGTTAGGTTCATATCCCACAAAGATACTTTTAAATGATTTATGTCGAATTTCCTTTTTCTAATTTTATTGTGTACGTATACAGTTGAACCAAATACTTTTAAATACTTTAAAACTGGCTTTCTATTATGCCACATCTCGTAAGGCGTTGCTGCACGATCTCCAAGTGCCTTACTTGGAATTCTATTTATTATATATGTTGCTGTCAGAACAGCTTCACCCCAAAAAAATTTTCCAACTTTGCACCATTGACCATGGCACGAGCCTTCTCAGTAATTGTTCTAATCATTCTTTCTGATACTCCATTCAACTGTGGAGTATATGGTAGGGGAGAGTGCCCGGCTGTGGGCCGGCGTCCAGATGCGGGCCACCCAATTTTTTCGAGCATTCTTTTGAATTGTGGGCTCAAATTTCTGCCATACATCTATTCTAGCCACGAGTTCAAAATCAGAAAATAAAGTTTTTTTTTCTGTTTTTTAAATTTAAAATTTTTTATGAAAAACGAGTTTTTAAATCTGATGCAATGGATTAAAAAATAGTTTATTCTTTATATTTTGTCATCCAAAATTTAATTCCGCAGAAAAGTGCAGTATACAAGATACTTGAGGCTTTTTTGAAAATGCTGTAGTGGCCCAGTTGCCGGCAACCCTAGGGGCCCCCATGTGGGCCAACCTGTTTTTTGCTCATAAAATATAAACAATTGTTTTAAAATGCATTTTGAATCACACGGAATGAAACAAATCGAAATAATTGACGATGTTGTTACCTTAACTTAATGACAGTTGTATTAATTGCTTTTCGAATCCCTTTGGCGAGCAATACGGACGTGTTTCTGTTCATTTCGAGTTTTCCGCTATGTCAAGCTCAAAAAAATCTCTCAACACCCAATCAGTATTTCTAAATACTTTACTGAAAGCTGTTAAAATTTGCTTAGTGCAGCATCAAAGCGTTCGATCGACTTCAGAGAGTCATAACATAAGCAAGACCACTTTACAGCGCTATGTGACGAAAGTCAAAAATAACTTTCAGAACATTTCGGCGTTGAAAGATGATGAATTGTAGGAATTCCTTTGCAAGTCTGGTACAAGAACTCCAGCTAACATGGTACATTTGTCTGTTGTCATCAGTGCTGCAAAATGAAATTTTTTTTTATACGTAGCTTGAACTAAAAATCTACGTATTTTTACGTAGCCAAAATTTGGTCAAATACGTAGATCTACGTATTTTTTTTAAAGTCAAACAAAGCCAATTATAAAGGGTATTTTAATTATATATATGCCATATTTGTTTACATATAAGTTTTTATTAATAAAATTAACATTTTTTTTAATATTTAGGAGTGAATATTTTTATTAAAATAGCTTAGGTGCTCTTTCGATGGCTCAGATGATATTTGCTTTAAATGGTCTTTTGTGAATAATAATCCTTTTAGGGTTTCTGTGCCTAAACAATTCCTTTTATTCGTTTTAATTAAAGTTATCTCAGAAAAAATTCTTTCAACATTTGCGCTGCTATACGGCAATGTTAAAATATTTTGAGCAAACTCTGACAAAAAAGGAAAAAGAAGGGAACCATCGCCTTTTTCAATATATGCGCTATACGCCCAAATCTCTACTTCCTTAGCATCTTCCCCAGTAAAGGGCAGATCTGTATTCCGTAAGATACGCCACTCCCTGTCGAGCTCATTGAAATTTCGCGTGCGCAGTCCTGTCATGAAAATGCATGTTTATTAGAGGTTATATAAAACAATAAATTTTAAAGTAGTTACCTGGAAATGAAAGTGCAGCTTGTGTAATCGATGGTATGTTGCGTATTAATTTCTTGTTTAAGAATACCGCAGGATTTAAGAACTGCAATTGCTTCATTTTTTGCATGTGTTCGTTGTTAAATGGGAAGCGCTTTTTTTATTTGACGAAGACTCTCAATAAAAAACTTAAGACAATTTTGCCGAAATAATAATAAATTCGCACAATCAATGGTTCCGCTTTTTTTGAAGAGTTAGGGCAGCCACATTGCCTCCCAAATAAATGTCATTAAAGTCCAAGTTTAGATCGGAATTTTCAAATTCGCAATTCAAATTTTTGATTCCAAAGCCGATTTTTCGTTGCTATTTTGTTCGGGTTCCTCCTCAGACAATTCTATGTGTTCTGGCTTAATGAAACATTCCATTATTGTTTTATAGGCACGAAAAACGTTCTCGTAAAGCAAATACAGCTTGGGGCTTTCTGATTGCATCTCCAAATTCAGTTCGTTAAAAATTGGCAACACAAAATTCAGAAATTCTAAATAAAATTCAGTGGTTGGCTCGATGCACATTTTTAGAATAGGTTCGGCGGAACGTAATAGGTCGTTCAACACAGCTTCTTGAAAATATAACTTTAATGCCGGTAGTTGTTCCAACAGTCTTTTTACTACTTGCATCAAAGAAAGCCACCTTGTTTGACACGGTTTTAATAATTTGTGTGGCTTTACGTTCACAAAAGCTTGGAATTCTTGAAAGGCCGCAATACGTTTCGGACTGTTTTGTATAAATGTATACACTTCGCGAGCGAAGTCCTCAATATTGCATGGAAGCTCCTTACAAGCATATGAGGCACAAAGATGAAACGAGTGGCAAATGCACTTCATAAGAAATAAATCAGGAATATCGTCTGATAGCAATTTTGACAGAGAATGGTGTTGACCAAACATTGAATTCGTCCCATCTGCTGCAAAGCCAATCATGTTTTCTTTAAATGGAATGTTTTTTTCTTCGAAAAATGATACTAAGTCATTGTGCAAATCAGAGGCAGTGCTGCTGGAGACTTTTAAGAGGCCTAAAAAATTATCTTTAACTTTAAAGTTGATTGCAGTTCTTGCAATAAGCGCCAAATATTTTGTGGTAGACCTGTCGGTGCTCTCGTCAACGATTAACGAGAATTTGTTGTTTTTTAAACGGTTAATTATATGATCTTCTGCCACTTGTCCAGTAACATGTGTTATAATATCATGAGCACGTCCGAATTGTAATTTTGCAGCTATTTTTGAGTCCTTGTCGATACTTTGAATTAGATCTTGTAATTCGGTGGCCAAGGAAAATGGCAAATTATGCTTTGCCAAAAATAAAGACATTTTTATTTCGGCGCTCTTTATGTTGTTTTTAAAAGTAGTTAAAGCTGTGTCAGGCAACATAGATAAAATTGTTGGTTGATGGACGCCTCGAAATTAATGTATTAAAAATATTTATATATATGCATTAAAAATATGTATAACGTTTGTTGAATAAACACTGGGTTTAGTTCCTCCTGCACAAGGACAAGTTGTCAAAAACATATATGTAAAAACATAAATTAAGATACAGACATAACAAACTCGAAGACAACAGACACAAATGAATAAACAAAATACATACTTCTCTCGTTGTTCTTATGTTTTGTACAATTTACGTGATTATCTAGAACTCTTGTACCTGCACCACATTTTAAGTCTATTTTGCAAATTTTGCAAAAGAAAAAAATTGCTACCTTTGACGCTTCTTTTCAGCCAGCCGCAATATTTTTTGTCGTGGTCCCAACTATCCGAATATTTCATGTCATAGTGGCGTTTCCATTTCTTTGTGTGAGTGGTGGATTGCTCCTTATCGCTTTCACTGCTTATAGAAGAGTAGTTTTCCATTTGAGATCAATATAAAAACAACCAAACTTTAGGAACTTTTTATCGCGACAAAAATTTACATGTGCTGCACAGCTGAGAATAATGAATATCGTTGCCAGCCTGTTCTTTCTGGCAACATTAGGCAACATCTTGACTAAAGCCTGCTGCTAGCACACTGTTAGTGTTGGTAAAATGCAAATTACTCGTTTACTTTTAAATTAAACATTTAAATTCTTGTTTATATCTAAAAAAAATTTGCTAAAATTTTTTTTTGTACAATTTAAAAAAAATACGTAGATTTGGGAGCTCTATACGCAGATACGTAGATCGGGGCTGAAAATACGTAGATCTACGTAAAAATACGTAGATTTTGCAGCACTGGTTGTCATTCTAATGATTCTCCCCAATGCTAATAGTTCCGAAATTTGCAGATTTTCACTCTTCCCCAAGAAAAAGATCTCGTAAACTACATTATCAAATGTTCCAACTATTATTATGGCTTGAGCATAAATGAGTTGAAGCAGCTCCATCTTCTTGGAGTGATGATCTTATGGCCGGGCGAAAATGGGTTAGGCTTTTTATGAAACGTCATACAGAACTATCGCTCAGAACACCAGAGCAAACATCAATGAACCGAGTCAAAGCTTTCTGCAAAGGAAATGTTGATAAATTTTTTGAAAATTTGGACCGTTTGCTAGGTGAACACCATTTCACAAGCAACATCATTACAACATGGATGAGAGTGGTTTCTCAACCGTGCCCCCCAAAATTGGAAAGGTCGTCTCTATTAGAGGTGCTAAAAGAGTGGGACAAGTCGAAGCAGCTGAGCGTGGCACCATGGTCACAATGGCACTTGCAATCAGTGGTAGCGGAATTTCAATTCCCCTGTTTTTTCTGTATCCGCGCAAAAATATGCAGTCTTGCTTTTTGGACAATGTTTCCGATGGAACTGTTGGTTTTTCTAATCAATCTGGTTGGATGACTCAGTATGATTTTATTCAATATATGCGCCATTTCATCCAACATACAATCGGCCTGTCCTACTGCTTTTGGACAACCACAGTTCGCATTTATCAATAGAAGCACTTGATATGGCTGCTGAAAACGGTGTTCACATTCTTTCGTTTCCACCCCACTGCAGCCATAAACTGCAGCCACTTGACATATCGGTATATGGCCCCCTGAAGCATTATTTTAAAACGCAATGTTCCGCGTGGAAAAAAAATGCCAATAAGGTAGGAAACCTTAAAAAATTTTGGTTTTAATTGCCTTTTGTTTTCATTTTTTTTACTTTTCATAGGTTTTACAAATCCGACATATTTCGGGAATCGTTTGTGAGACTTTAGATCTGGCCTTAACGCCAAAGACAATTAAGGCGGGCTTCGCAGCATCGGGTATTGCTCCATACAATCCCGACATATTTAATGAGGCTGACTTCGTTTCAGCCGTTGAACAAAATGTTCAGGAAGCTTCCACAGAACATGATGTTTCAGACAATGACGCTGTTAGATGCATTGTCTGTCAGTCGTCGATTTTAGGTGAAATCGGACCTTTGCAACCCGGTGGTGTCCAAACACGGTCAAACCGTGGACGGAAGCCAATGCAGACATGCGAATTGACCTCGCAGGACAATCGCACTGCCCTAAAAGAAAAAGCGGTGTCTCGTAGAGAAAAATTAGCCAACAAGCCAAATTTACGTGTTAAACGCCACAAAGCCTCTGAAGAGGAGGATGAGGATTTTTGCATAATATGCTTAAAGTCTATGCCAAAAAAATTAAGAACGACCAACTCAAAAGAGTGCAAAAAATGCGGGCGATCGGTCCATTCAAAATGCTCAACCACAAGTGCCAAGCATTTCGTATGCACACAATGTGAGGATAATGATATTTTTATTGTACAAACTCTAGCAAATATAAATAAACAAATAATTTAACAATTTTTGGGGTTTTTCCAGGTGGCCCACATCTGGACGCCTTTTTTTTGACAAATAAAGTGTCTTTACAAAAAGCGTTATAAAAATTGTTGGGTTATAAATAGTGTAACAACCTTGTGCTCCAGTAAATCAGTGAATCAGTTTTATTCAACAGAAAACAATACATTTTTCCACGCCTGCTGGGCTACGCTTGTTTTACAAAATTCAAGTAAATGTCAAAGCTGCACGGGTCTCCACATCCCTCCAATGTTTTTCAGCTTCAGCTTCAATCACTCGTCCTGAGCGCAGGCTTCATTTTCCGGTGCTTGAGATGTTTGTCTGGATGTGCTCGTGCCCTGAACTATATCGCTTGTCGTTGCCACTTCATGGGTACCTGTAACGACTGGAATTTTTTTTAAATGACTCACCTCTCTGGTTAGCGTTTTCCCTCCTCCTTGCACTTGGACTATATTCCCTTTTCTGTTGACTACCACGTACTCGGTTGTATCAAACGTGGGTGTCAGCTTATGTGGGCACAAGACATTCTTCAGCACAATTTTGTCTCCGGGTTGGATATCCGATGCTTTGGCGCCTCTTCCCTTGTCTGCTGTCTCGTTTCCCTTCTGTTTGTTCCAGCAATCCAAGTCTCTTTCCGAGGATTCACCGACATCACCCACAACGTCTCGAACATCCGGTATCTTGTCTCTAATGATCAGGTTAAACATCAGTTCCGAAGGAGCTGCTCCCGTGGTTCCATGTGGTGTTATGTTGTACATCATGACAAAGTTTTGGATCTCTCGTTTATAATCTTTCCCTTTCGACCACGCAATTTTTAAGGTTTTTCACCAAAGACTTGTTCATATTTTCAACTTCGCCATTCGCGAATTGCCGACCATTATCGGTTCTCAGCGTTCGTGGTATTCCCAAACGAGAAAATGTCTCATCCATTTGCTCGATCAGCACCTTCGACGAAATGGTTTTTATAAACTTCAATTCCATGTATCTGGAAAAATAGTCGATCAACACCAGTACATAGTCGTTGCTCGGTAAAGGTCCTAGTAAGTCAGATGCGACACATTGCCAAGGGCCTGCTGGAAACGCATGCCAACCCATAGGCGCTGGTATACCTGCTAGCGATACGGAGATGCAGTCTCTCCAGGCCTTAACAAATCCTTCTGCTTCCCGGTCGATCCTTGGCCACCACGCCTTTGAACGTAATCTTCGTTTCATAGCCGATTCACCCGGATGGCCCTCATGAGCCAGTTCAAGCACTTGCGATCGTAGTATTGTTGGTATAACTATTTTCGTTCCGCGTAAGAGTACATTTCCAACTGTCGATAACTCCCATCGGAACGGATAATATGGACTGGATGAGTTCGCCTCCCATGAGTTGGTGCTAAGACAGGTCATTGCATCAAATTTGGTATTTGCCTTTATTAATCTTCTCAGTGGCTCCGTCGTGTTGGCGAGATCGGGTATAAATATCCCTACATATGTTACGAGGCCCAGGAAACTCCTTGTCTCCTTAGTTTTCGGAGCACGGAAGTCTGTGATCACTTTAATTTTCTCCGGATCCGCTTCGATACCATGGTCCGATAGAATATGGCCAAGAAACTTGAGTTTTGTTGTTTTGTACACACATTTTTGCTTATTCAAAACAACGTTGTGGGTACCAAAGATTTTCAGAACTGCAGCTAGCGCCTTGTCGTGTTCTTCTTCGTTTTTGCCAAAGACGATGACATCGTCAATATAGTTCAGAGCATTGGGGCAGCCTGCTAACAATTCCTCCAGCCGCCTCTGGAAAATTTCTAAAGCCGAGTTAACTCCAAAAAACAGTCTTTTATATCGAAATAGTCCCTTGTGTGTAATAAATGTGGTAGTCTGCCGACTTGACTCATCGAGCTCCAATTGGTGATAAGCATTTTTCAAATCCAGTCTGGAAAACCATCTCGACTCCCGTAGTTTGGTCATGAACATGTCGAATGTTGGCAGTGGGTAGTTTTCCCTCGAGATGGCCAAATTCGCCCTTCGCATATCCAGACATAGTCTTATCTCGCCGCTTCCTTTATACGCAATTACAACTGGTGAAATCCATGAACTCGGTCCATGGACTGGCTCTATAACGTCTTGCTGCACAGCCTGGTTTATCCTTTCTGCAATTTAGTCTTCTAACGCAGTCGGAAATCTCCGCATTGGCTGCTACACTGGTCTCACACATCATTCGTCCTGTCATTTCTTTTTGTTTGGAAGGCAATTTTCTTCACAATATCGGCATCCGACGGAATCACCATTGCCTCTGACTGCTGATTCACTTGCTCTTCAACTGTGCACGTATTTATTATCTCCTCCAGCTTGAGCTCCGCTTCTGATAGCTTCTTTTTCAACGCAGTCTTAGCCCAGGCATCAATGATTTTATCAGCGATGCAGGTTTCCTCTATTTTGATCTTGGTGGCTTGGCGGGGCACCATGCTGCGAAACATGTGCCTTTTGAATACGGCGTTACGTTGCGGTGAAAAATATTCATTTAATTTATCCACCAGTGGAGTAAATACATAATTTTCCTTTGTCGCATTGTATGGCACTAACGCGCCTGGAAGACTGTACACCACCTCTTGTAGCTGTGGTCCGCCGAAATGCAGTAATTTGTTCCGCTTTTTAATAACCGATGCAATTTCTTCTGTGTCCACATAGATATTGAATGACCGAAGCCATTTCTCAACCTCGTTGCGCCACGATTTTTCTATGTTGGCGCACAGAAATGGTTTAATTTCAGCCATCCTGCTGATTTGTTTTAGCTTACACTTTATTTCGTGCTCAGCCTCTGATTCTCTTCAGATGATTTCGCTTGGACAGCTATGCTGTGTACAACTTCTGGTATTTTCCAAATAAATATTTATAATCTAGCTTATAAATATTTTTCTTTTCTTTTTTTTTTATTTTTATTTTAATTTTATTTATTTCTTTTTATACCCTGTACCCATAGGGTTCAAGGGTATATTAAAGTCGCTAAAATGTATGCAACAGGTAGAAGGAAAATTTTCCGATCCCATAAAGTATATATATTCTTGATCAGCATCAACAGCCGAGTCGATATAGCCATGTCCGTCTGTCCGTCCGTCCGTATGAACATCTAGATCTCAGAGACCATAAAAGCTAGAGCAACCAAACTTGGTGTCAACATCCACCTAGTCCATACGCAGATTAAGTTTGTTTCTAATTTTTGCCTCGCCCACTTCCGCCCCCGCAAATTAGAAAAACTATAACTAGAGTTCTATTAAAGCTACAGTATTTATTTTTGGTAGACTCAATTATATAGCCCATATGTACCATCTGACCGAAATCGGACAATAAATATCGGAGATAATAAGTATATATGTTTTGTACTGAAATTCTATGGGCAGCAGCAGCTGAAATGTGTGAGCGAGATAGCATGCGCATGTTGCTTGGTACCGAATGACGCATTAGTTTCGTTCACTGATATGAGTGAGCGAGAAAGCATGATTTTGGTGTTTTGGCTTATTGCGAGAATTTTTTCAAAAATTTATATTCAATTAATGAGGATTGCGAAGGAGTCTGTTTAAATCAAATATCCTTTTTTGGTACAGGGTATACTCCAAGTTGGCAGAGACGACTTGCTTGCTTCATTTTTTTATCTAGCTTACACTTTTTTTTTTGAAGTGAAAACTTCTTTAGAATCGTTGGGAGTGATTTGAGACTCGATGAAACGAAAATCGACACTAAAAAGAGACATAAGTACATATAGATCTTATAGCCTGCGAGAGAATGATATAGAACAGAGTTATATAGCGTTCCTTATTTGTGTTTGCTCAATTCTTTTCGGTAGCCGAAGTGTTTCGGCGACGATATTGGATAGTTCGGGCACCGTCGGCTGGTCTTTGCTTGTCGACGCCGGCAGAATTTAATTTAAACGCATGCGTACACACATATGTATATGTATGTATGTACATTTTCGGCCGGCAAGTGTGCATGCATATACATATGTATACATAAGTACGCTTTTGTATACATATATATGTAAAGGGCGGAGTTGCCAGCCAGTCTAGGTACCGGGCATTCTGCATCGCCCGTGCTTATTGGGATATCTTCCGGATGTAGAATAAAACTGTCTCTGGCAACCTTAGCAAAAGGGGGCAATTCGGAAGTAGACGTTGGCGTGCGCGGTAGTCGAGTTAAGAATTAAATTAACATATTCCACTGTATCTCATATCATTTACACTATAGATGTATTTTAAATAAATTAATTAACTACACATCTTACATTTGGGGGCTCGTCGATATGATATACAGAACTAAAAAATATGTGATCGTGAAAGTCGAATAGTGCGAAAAATAAGTTGATAAAAGTTGCTAAAGTCGCTAAAGTTGTTAAGGTTGTTGTAACCTGCTAACAAAGTTGTAAAGTTGTTGCAAGTAGCAAAAGAATTAAGTTGAACAATTAGTGGTTTTTGCATTTTGTAAAAATTGACGCTGCAACATAGTCGAATTCTTGTGAAATAGACAGACGCGCAAAAGTTATAACGTGGACAAAAGGTGGTGGAATTCTCAGAAATTGATCAGGCTGCGTAGTGGTGAAATTGGTGGAAGTGGTGAAATTGGTGAAATTTAAAAAAGTCGTGAGAATATTAATTTTTTCGGTACTCGAAAACATTTTTTTGTTTAAAAATAAGAAATAAATAAATAAATCGAAAAATGAATAGAACGCCGGCAAAAAAGCAGAACACGAGACGGAAAGTAGAAAAAGATGAATATGACATTGAAGAATGTGGACATGACGAAGTGCATCCCTCGGCGGACGAACTGGAGGAGATTCAAGATTTGGGAAGCGGTGCCGGCGCAAAGATTGAACAGATCATACAGTTGCTGAACCTTAAAGTGCTTGCGGATGAACAACGTGACAAAAAGATGAACATCGCTCCGGACAATTTCGCAAAAGTTGTAGGGGAATGTGATGGCAAATCTATGCCTATTGAAAAATGGTTCGAGATATTCGAAAGAAACGCCGACGCTTATGACCTCACCGATAAGCAGAAGTATGTGCATGCCAGAGGAAAGATGACTGGTGCAGCCCAACTCTTTCTAGAAGCCGAAGTGATAAGTAACTATGATGAGCTAAAATATGCATTAGTGGAAGAATTTATATGTAGTCATAATAGTGCTGACATCCATAAGCAGCTACAAGAGAGGCGAAAGAAAAGCAATGAGTCGCTGCATGAGTACCTACTCAGATCAGAAAAAAAAATTGCATCACTTGGTCATATTGAGGACGCTGCTGTTATAAGCCATATTGTGAACGGCTTAGATATAAAAAATGAGTACAAATATGCAATGTATCGCTGTAAATCATATAAAACATTGAAAGAAGAGTTTGATATATATGAGCGTTTAAATATTTCTGACAAGAAGTACAATAAAGAACAGCAAAAGCAACTGCTTATCAGCAAAGTGGTCCAGTTGGAAAAAAGGAGTACTGCTTTAACAGCGGATCGGGATAGCACAAGCGGAACAAATGTACAGCCGACACGAAGTGTTTTAAATGCAACCAAAACGAACACATTTCACGTAATTGTCCAAACAAAGAAAACATGGTTGACAAAGTTTGTATCATTTCAGATCACAGTCGCATGAAAAAAGTTCAGATTAATGGCACTGAAATTGATTGTCTAGTGGATACAGGATCGGACGTTACTATAATTAAAGAGAACGTGGTCAATAAAATAAATAACGTCGCAATAAGCAGAAGCACATCAACGTTGCGGGGTCTTGGCCAATCCACAACAAAGCCCATTGGATGTTTTACTGCAGAGGTCACGGTGGATAAGTTGCAGACCAAACAAAAGTTTATTGTCGTTCCTAACACTCAGATGGACTACGATGCGTTATTGGGACATGATTTCATAAGAAAGTTTTGTTTAGTTGCTAACAGGCAAGGATACTCGTTCGTGCAGTTGGATGCAGATTATACGCAAGTAGAAGAGAATACGCTTGTATATAACGTCATCGAGGAGTTATGTTTTGAAGCACCCCCAGAGTATCGTAAAGAAGTAGAACAGATGATACAACGCAGTCAGGAGGTCAGCAAAGAAGTTGTTAAGAAGTGCCCTGTTCAGCTTAAAATAGTTCCTGATGGAGTAATCAAGCCATTTCATCACTCACCGAGTCGTTTAGCAGCAGAGGAATCCAGTGCCGTGAAGAAGCAAGTCGAAGAATGGGTCGAACAAGGAATTGTGCGAAAGTCATCATCGAATATAGCAAGCAGAATCGTCGTCGTGCGAAAAAAGGACAGTTCGCTTCGAGTATGTGTGGACTACAGAAAGCTGAATAGCATGGTATTGGCAGATTGTTTCCCTGTCCCGATTATGGAAGAAGTTTTGGAAAAGTTGCAGTCAGCCAAATGGTTCACCATAATGGATCTTGAAAATGGATTTTTTCATGTACCCATCGAGGAGCAAAGCAAGCCGTACACAACCTTCGTTACCAAGGAGGGATTATTCGAGTTCAATAAGGCACCCTTTGGCTTTAAAAACTCACCAGCTGCTTTTATCAGGTTCGTAAACTATATATTTCAAGAACTAATCAACTCTGGAACTATGCAGCTCTATATGGATGACATTATTGTCTATGCCACATCACCAAAGGAGTGTTTACGAAAAACAATGTTGGTTTTGGAGAAAGCTGCGCAATTTGGCCTAAAAATTAAGTGGAAGAAGTGTAGCTTTATGCAACCACGTATAAGCTTTCTTGGCCATATTATTGAAGATGGTCGGATCTGGCCCGGCAAGGAGAAAACAGCAGCTGTCAGTCGTTTCGCTACACCCAAAGATGTTAAAGCGGTGCAAGCCTTTCTTGGTCTGACAGGTTTCTTCAGAAAGTTTATTCCTGGGTATGCACAAGTGGCCCGACCGCTTACAAATCTACTCAGAAAGGATGTTGTTTTCAAAATTGGCAATGCAGAGCAGCAGGCGCTGCAAACCTTAAGAAAATTGCTTGTAATTGAGCCGGTATTACACATCTACTCAAGGGACGCCATAACAGAACTCCACACTGATGCGTCAAAAGATGGATTTGGAGCTGTTTTGTTGCAGAAGCTTGAAGACAAATTTCATCCGATATATTATTGGAGCAGAAAGACCTCGGATGCTGAGTCCAAGCGACACAGCTACTACTTAGAAGTTAAGGCGGCGTATCTCGCACTTAAGAAGTTTCGACACTATTTGCTGGGAATTAAATTTCATCTGGTCACGGACTGTGTGGCGTTTAAGCAGACAACGTCGAAGTCAGACATACCGAGAGAAGTTTCGCAGTGGATTCTATATATGGAGGATTTCACATACGAAGTTGTACATCGTCCAAGTGAGAGAATGAGACACGTAGACTGCCTCAGCCGTTTTCCACTCGCATGCATGTTGGTGACGACGGAGTTAACAGCGCGCATAAAAAAAGGCCCAGCAGGAAGACGATTTTATAAAAGCAGTGGAAAAGATTCTGACGGAACAGCCTTACGAAGACTATAAGCTGAAAGGTGGTCTTCTTTTCAAAAATATAAATGGCAATGAACTGTTGGCAGTTCCAAAACTCATGGAGCGGGAAGTTATACAAAGAGCTCATGAAGATGGCCACTTTTCGGTAGCTAAGACGATGCACGCAATCCAGCAGCAGTACTATATTCCGCATCTCGAGAGAAAAGTAAGGAATTTTATCGCTAACTGCATAAGTTGTATCATTTTCAGCAAAAAGTCGGCAAACAAGAGGGCTATCTCTATTGTATAGACAAGGGTGACACTCCATTGCACACGCTGCATGTTGATCATTTGGGTCCGATGGATGCGACGGCCAAGCAATACAAGTACGTTTTGGCGATGGCGGACGCGTTCTCTAAGTTTGTCTGGCTGTTTCCAACGAAGTCAACTGGCGGCGAAGAAGTGGTAAAGAAGCTGATCGATTGGTCTTTCGTGTTTGGTTTCCCCAAACGCATAATCAGTGACAGTGGAGTTGCATTTACTTCAAAAGCATTCACCGAGGTTCTCAACGAGAACAAAGTCGAGCACGTATGGACAACAACAGGAGTAGCGAGGGGTAACGGCCAAATTGAGAGGGTAAACCGCTCCATTTTGAGTATAATCGCGGTACACGAACCAACGAGGTGGTATAAATATGTGCCACAGGTCCAAAAAGCGATTAATTCTCATGTGCATGTAACATTGAAGTCGTCACCGTTTGAAGTCATGTTTGGGACGAAAATGCACAGCAAAGCCGAAGGACGACTTCTGGAGATCCTTAACGAGGAGCTGGTTACACAATTTAATAACGAGCGTCAAAAGCTGCGTGACCAAGTTAAAGTAAATATCGAGCAGGCACAACAAGTCTACAAGCGGAATTACGACAAGAAACGTCGTATGGAGCATGGCTACAGAGTGGGAGATATGGTAGCAGTCAAGAGGACACAGTTCGTCGCAGGACGCAAGTTGGCTAGCGAGTATTTAGGCCCATATGAAGTCACGAAAATCAAACGTAACGGCCGCTATGATGTCAGAAAAGTGGCAAACGTCGAGGGTCCGAATATTACAGCTACAAGTTGTGATAACATGAAATTATGGCGCTATGTGGTTGAGAACGAGGACTTGTTATCATCTGGGTCAGATGAAGAGGAGCAGGAGGGCCGAGTGTAAAGGGCGGAGTTGCCAGCCAGTCTAGGTACCGGGCATTCTGCATCGCCCGTGCTTATTGGGATATCTTCCGGATGTAGAATAAAACTGTCTCTGGCAACCTTAGCAAAAGGGGGCAATTCGGAAGTAGACGTTGGCGTGCGCGGTAGTCGAGTTAAGAATTAAATTAACATATTCCACTGTATCTCATATCATTTACACTATAGATGTATTTTAAATAAATTAATTAACTACACATCTTACATATATATATTTTTTTTTTTCAAAAAAGAATGATAGAAAATTTTATCATGGCCGAAGAGGAACAGTATCTACAATTGAGTTGCAAGCTGAATTTCAAAGGCTACATCTCAATCGACTTGAAACAATTGGAACGTTATTAAGTGATTTTATAACAGCTAAGGGAAGGGTTGTCATTATTTACATTTAATTGCCAAAGTTTGCGCGCTCATGTACACGATCTGCAGTTAGACAAAGTAGCAACAGCGTCAAATTTTCTAATTCTTTCCGAGACTTGGTTGGATAACGAAACCATTTTTGACATTCCCAATTTTGATATTGTAGTTCAATTTAAAAGACCACAAACGAGAGCAGGCGGTGTTGCAATATACCACAATCAAAATGACGGTGCTCGTATTGTAACTCCACAGATAGATATGAATGCAAAGCAACTAGAATCACTGTCTGTTCAGCTCTCTAAAGTGGGAGAAATATGTGCATGCGAAACCAGATTGAGCAATGGAAAAACAGTTTTAATTGTGGCAATTTATATTTCACCGAATCAATCAATAAATAGCATCACGGAATTCATTCATGAAAATTTAATAAAGTATACACCAGAAGTATCGCGGATACTTAGAAAAGATTACGATAAAGTTCCAATGATTTTAAGTGGCGATTTTAACGTAAATTTTGCATTGGACACAGCGGTTCCTTTAATTGACTTTCTCAATACAACATTCAGTTTAAAAATGTGTAACAATCGCACTGAATCAACAACACGATCAAAAACAACAATTGACGCGGTATTTCAAAGATATGTTGACAACATCGAAACCAAAGCATTTGTATCATATTTTAGCTATCATAAGCCACTCGTATCATTTGTTGAAATTGAACACCTTGAGGATGAATAATAATAAAATGAAGAAAATAAAATATGACCTTTATAGCAATATTATAATGAACCTATAATTATCCCGCTCCTAATGCTGCTTTCGTCTCATTCTCTCTGTTTGTTTTACGGAAGGTTTCACTTCTATTGTGTCTAACCGTTAGACGCACTTTTTTTTTGTGCCCAGCCTCTGGTATTTTCCAGATAATTTACAATCTAGCTTACACTTTTTTGTGCCCAGCCTCTGGTATTTTCCAGTTAATTTATAATCTAGCTTACACTTTTGTGCCCAGCCTCTGGTATTTTCCAGATAAATTACAATCTAGCTTACACTTTTTGTGCCCAGCCTCTGGTATTTTCCAGATAATTTTCAATCTAGCTTACACTTTTTGTGGCCAGCCTCTGGTATTTTCCAGATAATTTTCAATCCTTTCGATTGACCAGCCTGCACGGGCGTTTGCTTTTCTCGTTTTTTTTTGTTTTGGCTTGTCTTAGAGTCGCCTTTGCACTCTCTCGACTCGGCCTCTGTCAAATGCAGATAATTTTTTTCAGTTTTTTTTCTCTTAGCTTGTCTTAGAGTCGCCTTTGCACTCTCTCGACTCGGCCTCTGTCAAATGCAGATAATTTTTTCAGTTTTTTTTTTCTTGACTTGTCTTAGACTCGCCTTTGCACTCTCTCGACTCAGCCTCTATACGCACGCGTTATTCTTATTTTCTTATGGGAGCCTCTAGCACTGCGTGGTGTATACATATACATATATATTTTTTTATATATTTACATATATGCCGCGTTTTCCTTCTATTTCTTTTATTCTTTTGTTTTTTTTTCTTTTTTTACCTTGTCGCCAATGTAACAACCTTGTGCTCCAGTAAATAGGAGTAATAATGAATCAGTTTTATTCAACAGAAAACAATACATTTTTCCACGCCTGCTGGGCTACGCTTGTTTTACAAAATTCAAGTAAATGTCACAGCTGCACGGGTCTCCACAAATAGCACTATACTTTCTTAGGGAAAAAGCTGCGCAATAGAGCTACCTTTCCAACGATATATTCAATTCCACATTTGAGCAAGCCGTCTATATTTTATAGATTCGTAACAAAACCCGGCCCACAAACGGGCACTCTCCCCAACATTTAAATGATAACTGATTCCTTTCTGAGTACAAAAGTCTCGCATATCGCTAGACAAATATTCCCTACCATTATCGATGTATAGATTCACAACTTTCAGGTTGAAGTGCGCTTCACTTTTCGCCACAAAGTCTTTAAACATTATAAATACATCCGATTTATGTTTTATTAGGTAAGTAACACAATAATGTGTAAACTGATCTGCAAAAACTACATAGTAATTTTTATCATCAATAGTTGTGGGTGTAATCGGACCGCAGATATCAGAATGTATAACAAAAAGTGCTCTACTTATATGTTCTTTACAGAGCTCGCAAATAACTGTTGACACTTTTTCGTTGTCTGCAAGTAAGTGTCTTTCACGGACACAATTAAAAAGACTCAGACGGAAACTCTTTTTGTCGCGTCTGGCTTAGCTCGCTCGCGCTCTGAGCGAGACAGTTATTTCTGATTTCGTTTCGCTCAAGTCAAATTGTCTTTTGCGTATGTATGGGTAAACACAAGCGATTGTTGCGTTCTTTTTGTTTGAATTACACATACATACATATTAATTGCGTTTGTTAACTCAGTGTGTGCGGAGTGTTATATTTTTTGCGAAATGGGAAAAGACGAAAATAAAAAAGTTCATATTTTTTTTAAATTTATTGTTTTTATTGTTTGCGGTTTTAAAATGTCTGGGAGATATTTAATAGATTTAAGACGGCATTTGACATTCAAACATGGTGACATTTTTAATGAGTGGAGCAAGAGCGGGGACTCCCAATTACAGGAAAGTGTGAAAAAGAGGAAAATATCATACCTCACCAGTGAAGAATCCATTGCTTCTTCAATTATTAAAATAGTAACTACGGATGGAAAACCATTTCTTTTTCTGGACAGTGAAAGCTTTAAGGATATAATGGATCCAATTTATAGTTCACTAGGAATGAACCCAATAACCTCGCGCAACGTAATTAATTTTGTAAAAGTCAAAGAGCAGTCTATTAAAGAAAGCATAAAGGCTTTAGTTAAAAATAAACTGGTGTCGCTCAAAATCGATGTTGCCACTAGAATGGGTAAATCCATTTTAGGTGTAAATTTGCAGTTTATCGATGCAAGCCTTTATACAACTGAAATCGTTGTAAAAACGTTGGGCATGATCCAACTCGCGGATTCCCACACAGGTGTATACATAAAGCAGAAAATTTCTGAAATTTTAATGGATTATGAAATAAAAGTGGAACAAATTTTCAGGTAAAATTTGAATTACAGAAAACATATGTAAGTTTTGAAATAAAATTACATTTATTCATAAGCATAACATCTGACAACGGAAGAAACATGATAAAAACAGTTCAAGTTTTAAATGATGCTACAGAGGAATCTCTTTTTAACGGTGATACGCAAGGTGAAACTGTTATGGAAGAACTAGACACCATTGATTTGGCCAATATTCACCTAATGAGATGTGCAGCACACACATTGCAATTGTGTGTAGTTGATGTAAATAAGGTGAACGAGATCAACGAGAAAATTTGTTCTTGTCGCACAGTATGCAAAATGCTGCGCACAGAAAGTAATAGGTAAGTATTGTTTAGTTATTTTATAAATATATATAAATACATCTTTGTATATATGTCACCTGTACAGACGTTTGTTAATCGAACACAAAAAAAAACATACCATCCCTTGATGTCACAACAAGATGGAATTCAACTTATTTGATGGTGATAAAATTAGTTGATTTGAAGGAGTATTTGACTACCGAGTCTTGTATTTATGTTGATGCTGATTGGGATTGGATGGAGTCTTATATTGACGCCTTTAAGGAAACATATGAAGCTACCCTTAAATTACAAGATAAAAATCTAGTTTTCAGTGAGTTCTTTATTATTTGGATGGAACTTAAATTGGCATGCGAAAAAAGTCAAAATTTCATAAAAAAGAAACTATTGGCCCAGATTAAGGTACGAGAGGTAAAACTTTTAGAAAATGAAGCATTGTTAGCTGCGATTTTCATGGATCCTAGAGTTAATTGCATATTAAATAGTGATCAAAAACGGCTTGCAAAGCTAAATTTAAAAAAAGTTGCATATAGGTTATTCGAGTTAAAGAATGTAAGTTGCAGAATGGTTAAAATTGTTGTCCTGTGTCATTTATGTTTCATGTTAGTAGTTAGTAGTTATATGAACAATTAAAATTGTCTTTGTGAAAACGTAATACAAAACTAAAATCAAAGAAAGATCTTAAAATTATTATCGCTCTATTATTACAGACAGAAAATATTTCAGCGCATGAAGCTCCCGCATCTGAAGATATGAACTTATCATTATCTTCAACTTTTTCGACTGCATCCTCCGCTGAAGAGAAGACGCTCTTGTCGGCATATTTGGATGATGTCCAGACAGTGGCAGAAATTAAAGAAGATAATGTCTCTGCAAAACTTATAAAAATGTATGCTGACATTGAAAGTTTTGACGCAGTATATGGTCGTTTACCATTAAACGCCAATATTTTGGAATTCTTTAATGATCTCAGGCTTAAGCTGCCACATTTGAGTGCACTAGCGCAGGTTGTTCTAGCAACACCGGCAACTCAGGTATCTGTAGAGCGAGCATTTTCTGCCCTTCATTTTATTCTAAGTGAAAGACGCAGCTCTATATCTGCAGAAAATCTAAACGCGTTATTAGTTGTTAAGCTAAACTCCATTTAAAAAAATATTGTATTCTTAAAAACAAAATATAAATAAATATCGTTCCCTAAAAACCGAAACATTTTTCCAATTTTTTTTTAATATCCGATTGCATTGGTTTTTTTATTCTTTTCATTCTCATTTACATTAATATGTACATACATATGTATGCATGTATTTTCATACACATGAAGGCAAAGATCATTTCTGTTGAGTTTTTAAGTCAAACTGTCTTTTACTGAGCGTCTTTTTGTGAGCGAAAATCGTATTACTCATTACGCGACAATCATTTGCGAGCATCACACGAATGAGTCAATGCTAAGCGTCTGACCAAAACCGATTGACAACAAAACAAAGAGAGCCGCTCAGAGCGAGACCGTGTATGCACAATCTTTTCGGTTATGGTACGAAGCAGAGCATATAAGAAAAAACGATCAACTATCATTTGCGAGCTATAGTTCTTTATTTTTTATGCCCTGTACCCATAGGGTACAGGGCATAAAAAATAAATTATATATCCAATTATATAGCCAATATGTACCATCTGACCGAATTTGACCGAAATCGGACAATAATTATCGGAGATATACGTATATATGTTTTGTACTGAAATTCTATGGGCAGCAGCAACTGAAATGTGTGAGCGAGATAGCATGCGCATGTTGCTTTGTACCGAATGACGCATTAGTTTCGTTAACTGATGTGAATGAGCGAGAAAGCATGCATTTTGTGTTGCGGTTTGTTAAGAGAATTTTATGAAAAATTTTATTCAATTAATGAGGATTGCGGAGGAGTCTGTTTAAATGAAATATCCTTTTTTGGTACAGGGCATACTCCAAGTCGGCATGGACGACTTGCTTACTTCATTTTATTTATTTTATCTGGCTTGCTTTCCATTTAAACAAGCTTCACATATATCGTCTGTAGGATTAACTTTATCAAGTAGTCTATTATCTTGAAACAAATTATTTCTTTTTATTTCTAACATTTTCCCTTTACTTATATGGCCCAATCTTTCATGCCATAATTCCGATGAGAATTATACTTTTACATCATACCAGTAAGTTTGAATCAGATAATAAACACTGACATAAATCAATAAAATCAATGAATCAACCCCCATCAGCATCAGTATGTATGCATATGCAGCCAATTAAATACGTTTATATTTGCTTTTATATATGCGTACACAAACAACATACATGGAAACATACAAACATACATACATACATATATGCGAACACGTGCTTGAAAAAACTACAAGCTGAGTGCGAAACAGAAAGAGACAGAAAACTATTTGTATTGTGTTGTTGTTTTCTAGAGTTCGTCAGAAAATTTAGAGAGCGAGAAGCTGGACGCTTGCAATGTATTCCGAAATAGCGAGTCCTTGAATTATAAGTTTGGTAGCGCAATAGGTAGAGATCGATTCTAGAAATGACGTGTGAGCGGAGGTTCAACTCCGGCCGTTGGCAAACTCAAACTTTTTTCTTACTGTTTCTTTTTTTGGTTCAAATTTTTTTTAAATTTCATATTTCCAATTTTTAAAATATCTTGATTCCGATATGACGGAGAAAGTAATCAATTTATCTGCAAGGGTATACAAACTTCGGCACGTCCGAAGTTAGCTTCTTTAATATTTTTTTTTATTATAATTTTGATTTTTATATTTATATTTGTTATTATATGTAATTGTTTTTGTAGTTATTATTATTATACTTATTTTTAGCCTCAACGTGTAATACCTTTTTACTTGTGTCATTATTAGCGTTGTTTAGTTTTGTCTCATGATCGAGCAAACGGTGCTTAACAAAAACTAGAGTAAGATTTTCTTCCGATAGTGTCTCTATAGCAGTGATGACCCCGTCATATGATATTGGCAAAGTGTGCAGTAAGTGTGAAACCTTGTCCATTTCGTCTATATTGGTGCCTGATGCTAACAATTCATTAATCAGTTCGTCAAAAATAATAAAGTGGTTTACAAGAGCCATCTCGTTTTTTAGTTTAAGCGACAATAACCGTTTTCACACAGCTAACTGAGATGTCACACTTTTTCGTTCATACACAGAATCCAGGTTCCTTAGAATATCACGTACTGTGTTGTTGTTTGTTGCGAAATCCAAAAATGCATCGCTTAAGTGCCCTACCACTATACTTTTTGCATACCGTTCGGCCTTAACCCAACTTTCATCTGTTTCTTTAGGAGCCTCGCTATCAATAACTTTTAATGCATCTTGTTCAGCAAGAAGTGCTTTTATTCTTTTTTTTCACACAGAATATTTCTCATCGTTAAACTGATTTATCTTTTCCATAATTGTATATTTTAATTTTTTTTTGAATTTATATGTAGCTATGTGTAAAACAAACGTCTGTTGTGAAAGAAAAAACTTAATGTGCACATTTTCATTAACTTTTTTTTTTTTTTTAGAACGTACTATGGGCCCATAACCTGTTGTAATATTTGTTTGGTTGGCTTAGTATTAGTTTAGTTTTAAATAAAAGCACAATAATCTTTATTATTATTTTATGATTGATTTTATTTCTTTAGATTTTAATTCTTGATTTTCACACGACCAGCCACTTACACGTTTCGAATAGGAAAGATAAAGTAAAGAAGACAGTGTGCCCCGTACATTAATTTTTAGGCTCTTCGTAATGTTATTTTTGCAGGTTTACATAACGTCGCAACTTTAGCTATGTTATGTTATTCAACAAAAGCCATAAAAATTATTTCCGATTCGTGGGAGGTAGTTATACCATCTTGCATGAATGGTGTCTGGCGAAGAATATGGCCTGAATGTGTTCATGCGCTGCAGAAGTTGATGATACACTAGCTGTTTGTGATGAAATTTCTAATTTAGCTAAGGAGGTCAATTTCGATGGTATGGAGGAGACGGACATAAACGAATTGCTAGCATCGCACAACCAAGAATTGTCCAATGAAGAACTCTTGCAACTGGAATTGCAATCTGCTAATGACAAAGATGAGAGGGGCTATTCAATGGTCTATGACTATGGATATTTTCTTAAAAAACGATCCTGACAGTGAAAGGAGTTTTAAAGTGTACCAAGCGGATGCAGCGAATGTTAATTGCTACAAAGAAATTTATTTTAACTTAAAAAAATCAAAGAAGCTTCGGTCGTGCCGAAATTTGTATACCCTTGCAGATCAATTGACTACTTTCTCCGTCATATCGGATTCAAGATATTTTAAAAATTGGAAAAATAAAATTTAAAAAAAATTTGAAGCAAAAAAAGAAAAAGTAAGAATAAACCTGAATTCTCCACTGCCGGGAATCGAATTGTCATTTCTAGAATCGATCTCTATCTACTGCGCTACCAAACTTAAAATTCAAGGCCTCGCTATTTCGGAATACATTGCAAACGTCCAGCTTCTCACTCTCTAAATTTTCGGACGAATTCAAGAAAACACGGACACAATACAAATAGTTTTCTGTCTCTTTCTGTTTCGTACTCTGCTTGTAGTTTTTTCAAGCACGTGTTGGTATATACATACATATGTATAGTTGTATGTATGTACGTTGTTTGTTTATGCATATACATATGTATGTATGTATAAAAGCAAATATAAACGTATTTAATTGGCTGCATATGCATACATACTGACGCTGATGCGTGTTAGTTCATTGATTTTATTGATTTATGTCGGTGTTTATTATCCGATCCGATTCAAACTTACTGATATGATTTAAAAGTATAATTCTCATCTGTTCACCAAATTTGTTTGAGATATCTTTAAAAAAAAAGAAGTTTTTTTACAAAAAAATACCTTTTCTGATGGGGGTTGATTATTGATTTTATTGATTTTTGTCGGTGTTTATTATCCGATCTGAATATCTGGTAATGTATAAAAGTAGAATTGTCATCTGTGTGCCAAACTTGGTTAAGATATCTCAAAAACCAAAAAAGTTTTTCTCACAAGAACTGTTTTGAACAACACAAATTTTGATCGAGGTACCTCTGATCTTTCCTATTTTTCTATACCTTAAGTTGTCCGATCCGACCAATCTTTAAACTTGATTTAGATACATCATCAATTATATGACTTTTGTTCATGTAGTTTAAAATTTAAGTTCGATTTAGTATGTAAAAACAGACAGACGGACATGGTCATATCGACTCGGCTATTGATGCTGATCAAGAATATATATACTTTATGGGGTCGGAAACGATTATTTCTATTTTATTATACCCTCTGCAAGCGTATAAAAACTGACGAACGAAAAAGATTGGTGCATGCGATCGGTATCAATTATAATTTTCGACTACAGTGAGTCAAAAAAGTATTGGCATACTTGAAATATCAAATTTCTAAGTGCTGTAACTTTTTTTTTAACCCAGCTATAAGTAAATAAACTAGAAAGATGGACTAACTTCGGCCGTGCCGAAGTTCGTATACCCTTGCAGATTTTCTCTATATAATTCACCAGAAGCATTATTGTAAATTAAACATACCAAATTTACAAATTCAAAATTTTAAATTGAGGAAAAAAATTTTTCATACAAAATTTTTTTTGTACCGATTGTTCCTATAGCAGCTATATGATATAGCCAACCGATTCTGATAAAACTTGATTGAAGTACTAAGAAGTTTATTAAACTCACAAATATCAAATTTCGTGGCATTCGGTTGAAAAACAACAGAGATATTCAGGATAAACCTTATTCATGACCGATCGGTCCTATGGGAGCTATATGATATAGTCGTCCGATTCTGATCAAACTTGGTTGAAGTATCAAGAAGCATATTAAACTCATAAATATCAAATTTCGTGGCATTCGGTTGAAAAACAACAGAGATATTGAGGATAAACCTTATTCATGACCGATCGTTCCTATGGGAGCTATATGATATAGTCGTCCGATCGGGATGATTCCGAGATATACAATGCCTGCAGCAAAAAGAAGCCTATGCTGAAAATTTCAGCTCTGTAGCTCTTATGGTCTCGGAGGAGAAGCTGTTGATCCAGACAGGCGGACAGACGGACATGGTCATATCGACTCGGCTATTCATGCTGATCAAGAATATATATACTTTATATAGTCGGAGATGCTTCCTTCTGTGCGTTGCAAACTTCTGACCAAAATTAATATACCCTCTGCAAGGGTATAAAAATCATATTTATTAAGTTCATATATTATAATTAATCTGGAACAAAAAAATTTCATAATAGAAAAGCTAAAATACAAACCGACTTCCGAACAAAAATGGGATTGATAGTTGACCGACCAAGATGTGGAGGAAGTGGGACATCCAACGACGGAAACACAGCAATTCCAAATTGTCTGCTTAAATTACAGAATTGGATGAAAATGTTTTAATTAGGTGTTCATCATTATTACAATGGAATAACACAATAATAATAATTACAATCAATAAACATAGAGAAATTTGAAAATTATGCACTTGACACGGCAAAAAAAAAAACTAATTAAGTTGTACCCATAGTACTACATGCCACCATCTGTGCATAAAGTTCTGGTACATGCTCCAGAAATAATTAGTTATGCGCTTGTGTCCATAGGAGAATTGTCTGAAGAAGCCGCAGAATCTAAAAATAAAGACATTAAAAAATTTAGGGAGCAACATATAAGAAAAATATCACATATTGCAACAAATATTCAATAGATTACTTTTAAGCTCAGATCCTTTCATTACTGGTCAAAGAAAACTACCTTGCACAAAAAAGACGAGATTATTAAACAGTGCTTTCCAAATGTTATTAGATGAGTAAACATTATTATTAATATATTATTGGTTTGTTAAAATAATTTTTTTTACATTTTCTGTTTTGGTAATTGCGTTTAAATAAATATTTTCTTTTATTTTTGTACTTAATTTTTTTAGTTTTCTTTCTTAGGGTACGTCTATAGGGGTGAAGGAGGGTGGCACGAAATTTATAAGACTTTTGGAAAACATTTCAAAATGATATCTCCATAAGAAAAATTTTTGGTCACTCGCTCTATACAAGCGCGACCACTGTAGTGGGTGTAACTTTTAAAGGAGGTAGAATATGATCAATTTTTTGTTGTGTTTTTTATTTATGTTATTTTTATTGACTTTGGAATTTCAGACTTTTATCTCCTCTAGAAGTACTTTTGGCCTCTCGCTCCATACAAACCCAACCACTTTAGGGTGGTATCGTGAGAACTAATAAAATATGTAGTTCTCGGAGTTTTATTTCTCAACTTTTTTAAGTTAAGTTGAAATAAGAAGACATTGCCATGCTAAAAAAAGATTACATTATTTTTAGTGACTTCAATTTCAAATCATTTTAAATCATACAAGGGCATAAATGAAACGAAAGAATAAGTCAATAAAATATGCAACTCTTTGATGATTGAGACTTAGCCTATATGTACATATATGTAGGTACTCTTTATATAAAAAGCCCGCCAAAAAGAGATAAATATTCTTAAGTTGGATGGGAATGAGAAATAATACGGAAGTCATTATTTGTAAGGAAACGGCAATTCGTTAACATTATGATCTAACTAACTACATCAAGATTTAACTAACTAACTACGGGGGTACAAAAAATTAATACATATCTTCTTTTACAAAATAATTGAAAATACACCTACACACATACATACATGTATACACACATATGTATGTTCATGCATATGGATGTACATATGTACTATTGAGAGGGGCACGGGGGTAACGCTTCGTGAGAAAAAACGAAAATGGGAGTTGGACCTGCACAAAAACATCAAAAGTGTAATGAATAAGCAAAATGTATGGATATACATATGTATGTATATCCACATATATCCATATTTATACATATAAGATCATATAATACATATACATAAGTCCATTTGTACCTTAAAATATTCATTAAAATTGCTAACTTCGACTAATAATACTAATAAACTGTAAGAGCGACAAAGATAAAGATAGCGCCAAAATTGGAATAAATGACAATCGGAACATAAAACTTGATAGCTTTTGTGGTGCTGCCAACTAAAAGTCTTAATCGATTCTCCGACCGATGAAAACTTTCCGACTGGTATTATTTAAATTCATTTTCTGCTTCCGAAATTTTGGCGCTATTTCTTAAAGTTTGCAATTTGAATTTTTTAAAGTGTTGTGAAACGTGTGTGTTAAAAAAGTGACCGCGCTTCATAAATCACCGCGATCGCGAGTGAAGTTGCTATTGCCCTTTTGACGCTGCCAACACTGGAAAGTTTTTTTTTCAAAAATTTATTCAGTAAATAGTTTTGTTCCTTAAATACTAGTCTTTTCCAAAACTTCTGTACTCAGATTTTCATATACGAGTCTTTTTCAAGACTACTGTATTTAATTTTTCAAATACAAGTGTTTTTCGCTTTTTCCCCCATCTACATATATCTAAATATAACCTTTTATTTCAGCGTTAAATCACTGCAGTTAATTAATTTTGCTTCTATTTCTTTTTTAAACCAGAATAATATATTGTCTTTTACAGCTTGATAATCAATTTTACTTCATTGTAATACTAAATTAAATAATTATAAAATGCCACGCCTATCAAAACAATCAGCCGAGCAACGTCGGCGACAGTCAACAAATCGGAGTCAGCGCCGCTACCAAGAAGATACTGTCTCGATTCGAGAAAGGAATTCACAACGTTTGGGTAGTGAACGCAAACATAATTTCGAAACTCGGACACAAGAATGGAGGCAGGATGTGTTGTCACGTTCTACTCGTCGAAGGAATGCCGCTTTTAGAAATAGAGAGCGCGATGAGGATAGTGCATCTCACACTACAAGAAAGGATGACCCTATTACTCGTCAGCGGGAACAAAAGCGCAATACTGCGGAGCATCCTGTTCGAAAGCAGAATTTGGAGTACAGGAAAGCTGAGCGCGAACGCGGCGCATTATCCCACTCCATTCTTCGAGAAGACTTGGATGCAATACAGCAGGAGCAAGAGCGTAATACTGCTGTACATTCTGTTCGAAGACAGGATTTGGAGTATAGGGAAGTATAGCGTGTTGTAGTGCTCTAAGCTAAACATCTTCGTGTAAATGTTACATATGTATGTAACGCAAAGCCGACAGAAATGAACGACTTGGAAAAATGTTTAAGCAAGAAGAATCACGAAGCAGTGCTTAACCACTTCGCTTCGGACGAAAAAATGAGAATTTTTTAGAAAAAAACATTTTTTATCAAATTTATTAATTTTAATACTAGCTCCAATTTTAATTTAAATTAAATTAAAATTCGAATAAAAAATCAAAATCAATAAATTGGATGATTGTAGAATAATCGGACGTGGATACGGAAATTTTCACTTTATCAATTTTAATTTTAATCCTGATTTTAATTTCAAATTTAATTTTAATTTAAATTTAAATGAAAATCAAAATTAAAATCCACATCAAAAAAACAAAATTAATAAATTCGTTTGTTATTTTGAGAGTCGGAACCAGTGACTCATCTGAGCATCACTGGCGAATGGTCAGCTGTGAAAAAGCACACGACCGTTTTTCTTTGTTTTGTTGAGGAAAAAATAAATTAATCAAATCTCGATTTGATTAATTTACGCTACGGACACTTTTTATTTTGGAGAAAACCCGCAACACCGGGAAATGCGCGACCGGCTTATATACACAATGCCCGTATGGATGAGTTGCAAGTGCATATGCATATTATATGCGTATGTATGTACATATGGCTGTATATAAGCCGCGCCAGCGCACTAGTGAAAACTTTAGAAAAACACAAAGAAAAACCGCGCGATTTCCTTTTTCAATCAAAATGCCGGAAGTGGAATTGGAATTGGAAACAATCGGATTTTAAACACTTGGATGGTTTTTTTTTGTTTTTCAGCGGATGTATGTATGTGTGTATATGTGTTGGATATTTATATGTATATGTATATATGTACATATGTATATACATATATGTACTGAGATAAAGATATGTATTTCAGGAAGGAAGAAAGTGAACAGGACAATAAAACCAAGGACTAGGAAACATGTACATATGTCCATACAATTCAGAGTGAAAAGTTGCTATGGAAAAAGCGGGAACTTTTCACTGCAGGTCTGTATGTACGTATTTGGAAATTTTAATTGAATTGGAATAAGAAATAAGTAGACAATACTTATCGGAATCTCCACCAGGGCAAATGCTGGGGCGAACGGAACGAATATACCCGGCTCGAAGGACCAATGTTTATGTAGGAGGGCGGAGCTCTGATCCAGCTAGACAGTTTATGCTATTCCAAATCGGGGCCAGTCCCTGTGGTGCTGTGGGCCTTGGGCAGATGAAAAAAAAACAAGAGCGCAGGCTTCGTTTCTTCTAGTTTATGTAGATGTTCACTTTTATTCACATATGTATATGTGGCGCGAAATTAAATTTTATATCAAAAACTCGAATGTATGTATGTATATAATGAAAACGAAATGATACAAGGGAAGACGAAACTTCGACTGACTATATTGACGGCTTCCATCGAAGTCGCTCGTCACTCGCCAGTGTGCCCGTCCGGCACCTGGCCATAAATCCTCCCCGCCGCTACTCCTGGTCACCTTTGGCGTGAACATTATATATGAAGTATATACTAAACATAGTGCTGAGCACAGTGATCTCTTGATATATGCATACCACATTTCCCTCCTTTTAAAAAATAACGCAATTATATGAACTTATTTTTGACTTAGTTATTAATTCGTTTTTTTTATACCCTTGCAGAGGGTATAATAAAATTGGTCAGATGTTTGTAACGCATAGAAATAATCGTTTCCGACCCCATAAAGTATATATATTCTTGATCAGCATCGAAATCCGAGTCGATATGACCATATCCGTCTGTCTACTCACCAGAGGTGAGCGAGACACGATTGGATTCGAGGTGGAACAATTTGTCCACCGGCGCTAACCTCGGATTGTCGACGTACATCGCTGTAAACAAGTCGCGGAAGGTAGGCCATTGATTATAATCCCCGGAAAATACGTCAACCTCGCACGGAGGTAGTCGATTGCCTTGGGTAACTTGGCTCGCGGAGTGCGGCGTTGGTAGGGGAGCGACAGGGGGTGTTTGGAGTCGCTCAGTGCGTTCTCCGAGAGTGGTGCCGCATCGGGCATATTCCATGTAGGCGTACTCATATTTGAGCTTGACTGTTGAGAGATCAGAGTGATATTCTTCACACGAATCCACGGAAAGCACTAGCGTACACGTCAGATACTCCACCTCTACTCTGCCCCAAAGGACTTTATTCTGGTCGAGGTGCATCCGTAGAGCAAACATGGAAACTTCCTCCTCGATCGAGGCCATTGTGTTCACTTTGAACACGGTCACGATGACGAAGTGGACCTGCGCGGCACGGAGAAACGATCAGGCTTTGGGAGACTCTTGGCAGGGTCGGTGGGCATAGTCGGATCAGAAACCGGCTACCCAATGAAAAAATAAGAAATGCATGCGGAACCTGGAGTGGACTGTATAGTACGTAGATAATAGTAAGCAAAAAAATATGGACTGTAAATGTGGAACGTATAAAATGCTAGGAATGTGTATGGTTATAAATAAATATGGATGGAATATTGTGAAAATGTTTATATAAAAGTTATGCAATAATATAAGTTATATATAAAAATTATGTATATAAAAAATAATATCAATATAAGAACTTAGTGCAGGAAATGGATGCAATGTAGGAACGAAAGTAGCGTATGGATAGACGAAACGGACATGAAGTCGGATTTGTTTAACGTGGCCTGTACCCCTAGGGGGTTTACAACCACGGTACTCAAATATGTCCATATGACATATAGTACAGTGGGCCAAAATAATGCGTCAGCTAACGCCCCTCAAAGATGAAACATCTTATCAGTGCCAATTGAAATGTATGCTGTCGGACATAGCATTTCCCCCTTGGGTAAGGGCGAGGCCTATCTAAAACCTCTGCTGGTCTATGGGTACAGCACCCGGTTGAAACGCATCTCCACGCCGAACCCGAAGGCTCTTCCCGCATTCGGGCATTAACCACAGCCACTATGATCTCCCACAAGGGGGCCAACCACTAACTGGGCTAGCTAATGGGCTACTAGCCCATCCCGTAGTACCAAATTAACAGCCTTGGTCGGCTGTTCGCAGCGAAAGCTACTAACCATTTTGTTCACGACAAACACGGATTGGGTGATCCATCGGCTTACCCCCCTAGGGAGGTTCACCTACCAGATTAGGCGTTCTGGTCAAGCTCCGTAGCATGGAACGAGTTCCACACTATTACCAGTTTCGGCTATCATCAGCCCGGCACTGGTTGCTCCACGTGGTCCATCCCTCGCCGCCTCGAAGTCTTCATACTCGGCACCGCAAAGACAGGCGGGCGTCGTACTCAGACCTCTCTGATGCAGAAATGCGTTCAGCGATCCATGGCCAGTCAGCAGGAATCCAGCGTGGAGGCCAAATCCTTGGTCCTTCCGGCTAAAAACGAAGCGTACGTCCGGGATAAACTGATGAGTCGGTCGACCGTGCTCATCGTTATCCCACCTGCGTTGCCACTCGCAGCATATACGCTCGTCCAGCATCGCCTTCATCTGCCTCCGATCCAGACTTGCCACATCCAGACCGTACAGCCAATCGCCTTCCTCCAGAGGGTGGGCACGCTTGACTTTGAAACTGATTGCCAAACGTCTGGCAACCAGATCCAAAGGTGGAGCTCCAGCAAGCACCTACAGTGCCACGGTGGACACTGTACGGCATACCGGTAGGCATCCTAAGAGCATAGCTCTCTGACAAGAGATGAGGCGCCTCCTGGCCCCCGACTCTCTCTTGACAGCGGAATACCACACCGAGGCACGAAACAGTGCCCAAGACACCATGAGTCCGGCATAAATGGTGCGTCTTGCTCGAGGACTGAATCCCCAGTCAACTCGTAGCACGCGACCCAATGCTCCGGCGACTCCAGCTAGCTTACCGCGTAGTCCGGCGATGTGCGACTGAAAATTCAATCGCTCGCCAACTGTGATGCCAAGGTACCGGTACTGTGTTACATATGGTAGGCTTGCTCCTGCAAACCTAACACAGGGCGGCCGCGATCGGGACAAACTCTCTTTAAGTAACATCATCGACGTCTCCCCAAGCTCCCAAGACGGACATCAGCTGCTCTGCTCGACGCTCCAGTACGGCTCTCGACCTTCCCTCGACGATGACCAGCAGATCGTCCGCATATGCGCTGTATCCGCACAGGGGCTCCAGTCGTTGGAGCAGCACATCCATCATGGTGTTCCAAATGAACGGCCCACTGATGGATCCCTGGGGACATCCTTGAGTCACCTCCATGGCAATCTCTCCGAATCTGCTGGACATTTTCGCACTCCTGCCACTGAAGAAGCTTCTCCACGAGCTGGCTTCATGGCATCCCGCGTCGATCAAGCGGCGCATCACGGCGCTCCACTCGATGTTGTCGAATGCACCCTTGAAATCGATGAAAAGACCGAGCACGTAAGCCTCCTGGCTGGAGGCCACGCTGGTCTTGACATGATTCCAGGCATCTTCAACACTGCGACCAGGTCGAAAGCCGAATTGCCATCTATTTCCATCCGGGAGCACCTCCTTCATTCGATTCACCATGATTCCCTCCAACAACTTGCCGAAAATATCCCTCAGCTATGCAGCGGGAAAACAACGCTGAGATGTGCTCGGGAATGGCACGCCATACCGCCTTGCAGATACCACCTGTGATGCCGTCTAGCCCGGGAGAGCGCCTGCTCTTCAACCGGGCCACGCATACATCGACCTCGAAGGCTTCGAGAGACGGTGCAGCTTCATCCGGAATTTCAATGTCATCACTCATCTCCGCAACTGGAAAGAAGTTACGGAGGAGGAGACTCGCACAGTCGTGCCATGTTACGACTTGCCTGCCATCCGAACGAAGACATCTCAGTTCCGTGGATCGCTTTCGTCCTAGGCATATCCTGTAGACGTGCCCCCATGGGTCATCCCTGTGGTCTCCAACGAAACTTCGCCAGTGATCCTCCTCAGTCTGCAGGATGAGCTTCTTGAACTCGCGGACGGCTGTCCGCAGATGAGTTTCCAGATTCATGGCCTCTGCGCCTAGCATCCTGGAGCCTTCGCCTCAGTCTCCTGACCTCTCGGCGTTTGGTACTAAGTTTGGTACTTTTCCCACAGCTCTCGACGTCCTGCGGCCTAGCACTCTATCGCACACGGACGATGAGGCGTAGTACAGTCACGGATGAATCCACCGGCAAAGCTCTGATGTGCTCCAAGGGAAGGTGCTCCAGGATTTCCTCCGCCAGTTCTGAGTCGAACAATCGCCAGTTAGCATTCGCGAGTTTCCAGGACGGCACGGGAGCATATGAGCTCTCAACTGTGTCTGGGGAAGGCGACACAACAACAGTAATGATGTTGTGGTCGCTCATCTCCCACTCGTCCACACTCCAGTCATACGTGGCCCACGTAGACGCTGCTTCACTGACAATTGTTACGAGCGATATCGAGCTCTGTCCGCGGCGATTGTCAAACGTAAACACCTCGCTGAATTGATTTAGAACTCCGGCTCGGCTCCCGAGAATCCAATCCTCCAGCTGCTCACCCCGCCTGTAGTTCAGTTGGCCACAAAAACTATCGTAGCGCTTACTGAACCACAAGGGGGATACAGCATTCGCATCTAGGCAAAGGATGACCGGAGTACTGCTTGCCAGTAGCAGTAGGGCATCCATGTACAGAAAATCCCTCGTTGTCAATTCAGCTTGTGCATGGCAGTACAGTGAGGTCAGGTAAATTGAGCCAAACTCACCTGTCACCCTCACGCATACTACAGCCTCGGTGATATGTGACTCGACTGGCAGGCAGATGACATCTGGATCGTCGATAATGACGGCAGCGTTTCTTCTCCGACCCTCAAAGATTCGGCTGCCGTACACTCTCATCCCGGCTGGGAATCCAGTAATACGGCCTTCCTCATCTGTGTAGGGCTCCTGTAGCAGCGCAAAGGGCGATCGGGAATCCCGCATGCGCACACCGTCATCGATGCACGCAACGCGACCCCGCCCACAATTGGCTTGGATGAGACCAAACATATTAATGTCTGGCCTGCACCCTTTCCAACACTCCTCGGTAAATCGGGCACGATCCCGAGAGCATCAGATGCCCTGAGGGTTGCCCTTTGAAGCGACAGTTCCGGCAGTCCACCGGATTGCTGCACTTCGCTGCCTTGTGCCCAGCCTGACCGCACTGTCGGCACACATCGGACTTCAGGCGTCATTCGGACACCTTGTGGTCAAATCCGACGCACCTATGGCAAGCATAGGTACGGACGACCGGTCGGCATCGGTATGAAAACCACTTGATATAGACCCGTCCGGTCTTCTCAAGTATGCCCATCGCTGCATCGTCCACATCAAGCGTCAGATTGATTCTGGCGCCATCTGTGACGCACCAAGGCTTTGTTTCCAAATGAACCGCCTTTTTGAAAACACCCGTGGCCTCACGCCCTTGCTCTGTTGGACTTTCAGTCCAACCTCTGCGAACTTTTTGTTCGCCGACACTCGCCGCATCTCGTTCGCCGATGGCGTACGGATTACGGCACCGCCGCGCTTCAACTCCCGCACCTCGTGGACACGCACTCCCAGTGTCGGTGCGACTTCCTTCCTTATCCGTTCTGCCACTTGCTTACCGGACACGCTCGGGTACCGACTCGTGACCACCGCGGACCACGTCTCAACTGGCTTGTTGAACCGTGGGGCGGGGATCGGCACTCCGGGGACGGGGACAGCGGCTGCAGCGACACCAGTGACGGCTGGATAAGCAGCGTCGTAAGCTGCAAGGCTTGCGGCGACGGGAGCAGGCGGCGGGGGTGCGGGCTGTCCACCCGAGAGGCTTTCGAGCAATGCGTTCCTAACGGCCAGCGACATTGCCAGTTCCTCGAGGCGCCGAATAGCTGCCGAAATATCTCGCGCTGCTCCAGGCTTGACACCCACAATGGCGTTGCGGGTACCCTCGGCAGCAGCGGAGATTTCGGCCAATATTGCCGACGTTCCGCCCGCCACAATACGCCACGCTGGGCATTGTGGCACTTCGACGACGACGGCTCCGGCCCCGGCTGCGACGTCGACGTTGACGTCAGCAGCGGCATCGGCAGCGACAACGGGCGCTTTCCTCTTAACCGGCTTCGCGGCGGGCATCACGAAATCCGCTTCTGGGGCGACTGAGGGCATGGACACGCTGTCCAGCGCTACCCTCTTGGCGACCGTGGCCTCGCTGGCCATCAGATCCGGCACCGACACCGTGCGGACCTGCGCCTTCCGACGGCTCCCGGCGGCACCGACAGCAGCAGCCAGACTAACCGACGACTGGGCGTCCGACTCTGCAGCTGAATCCGCAGATTCCGCGACTGTGGAAACACTCACCATGCTGGTGGTGCTCCCACACCGGCTTCTCGTGCCGTTCATCCGCACTGGAACACTATATCGAGTGTTCACTGTACTCGTCCAACGAGTGTTCACTGTACTTGCACTCACACACGCACGCAAGTTCACACGTATGTGCACTCGCAGAGTCACTGCCCACAAGTATGCTACACTATTTAGGTGATGCCTAAAAGTATGCTATACTTTTAATTCGCTGCACTCTGATTGGCTGGCCAATCAGCTCAAACGTACGGGACTTCGTACAAATTTGTAAACAAGTTACCGTTTCTGGTAATTTTCCACTGGTTTTTTCACACGAGGTTTTTCCGATTATCTTACACACGATTTTTCGCGATTTTGAGACGAAACGGACACACAAAATGTTGAACGGACGAGCGAGAGTGGTATCAACAGATTTGGATCTTGGGCGGTATTCGGTTAATTGGTTTTTTTTTTTATGCCGGAATACTACCGAGACCTGGCGTCGGAACTCGGAATTCCGGGCTCAGAATATGCGCTGGACTCGACAACTTAACCACTTCGCTTCGACGAAAAAATGAAAATTTTTACGAAAAAAACATTTTTTATCAAATTTATTAATTTTAATCCTAGCTCCAATTTAATTTAAATTAAATTAAGTTAACGCCATCTTGGATGCGTATAAACGCTTTTGGGACTCAGATTTAGTCAGGACCTGGGCAGTTGGAACCGAGATGGTGATTCGCGGAACCTCGGCGGATTTCTCAGATCCCGGTAGGGTGGACGATGGCACTCGGCTGGACAAGGAAGCTCGTTTGCGCGGAGTTTGAGAGAGGCAAGGCGATGTCGGAGCGCTACTAGAACCGTACGAACAGCGTTTGATTGTATCAGTGATACGAAGGAATTTACTTGATGACGATGACGACGTGGACCTGCGCGGCACGGAGAAACGATCAGGCTTTGGGAGACTCTTGGCAGGGTCGGTGGGCATAGTCGGATCAGAAACCGGCTACCCAATGAAAAAATAAGAAATGGATGCGGAACCTGGAGTGGACTGTATAGTACGTAGATAATAGTAACCAAAAAAATATGGACTGTAAATGTGGAACGTATAAAATGCTAGGAATGTGTATGGTTATTGATTGTAGGAGGGTGGAGCGTCTATAAGTACTTGGAATTAAATAGGGGCCAGTCCCAGATTGTGGATGTCCAGATGGAATTAAACACAGGGTCGTCTTCAGGTCTAGAAATATCCACTTTTATTCCCACACAACTGAGATATATATGTACATATGTGTATATCGCGAAAATGAATTGTATGATGGATTGCAAAAGGCAATGTATGTCAAAATCAAAGCGAAAATGTAAGTATCAAAAAACGAACTGTTTCGTTATGGCGGCTTCCATAGAACTTGCCCGTCACGCCAGTGTGCCTGTCCGACACCTGGGCCAAAGATCTTCCCCGCCGCTGCTCCTGGTCACCGTCGGCGTGAACATCCGCCCCCCTTGCAACAAGTTGCAATAGCCCGGTGGGCAAGTGGGAGGATGGGGAGCGGCGTCGTCCGGGAGCGCCTAGATGCAGGAGCCGGAGATGGTCCAGCGAACACTGTGCTTTGGGCGGCAGGGACGCCACTCTGGCCGGGCACACATCCGGGCTGGATGACTTCGGAGTAAACGTCTGCCCCGAGCACCAAAGCCACTGCCGCCGGATGGTAGTGCCAGGATCCGCTAACACCAGTGTGGCGAATTTTCCCTGGACCGCGGCGGGGATCTCCCGGATGGGAGTGCGGATGTCGAGCTCCTTCTCAACCTTAGCACGACCTCCTTCTGGACGCCGGAATCTGTCCTGGAGCGGATGATGCATGGCACGCCTGGTCCTTGCCCACTGGAGCCACCGCCAACCCCAGATCCTTGGCGAAGGCCGCGCTGATGCGACTGTCAGGCGCGCAGGCGTCCAGCAGAACGCGGGCCTCGACCTCCTTCTCGCCATTATCACCTTGACCACCGCCGTCGGCATGACGTG